>VDFB02088718.1:0-26461 GCA_007258455.2 Sequoia sempervirens | reverse complement strand
TAGAGTTGTAGGGTGTTCCAAATGGCTAAGGGAGTGAGCCAGAATACAAGGTTGTATCAGCCCCTACCTCTACTAGAGGCCTTAGGAAGATATAAGTATGGACTTTGTTCTTGTTTTTCCAAGGACGCAGAGAGGGAATGATTAAGTGTTTGTCATAGTAGATAGATTTTCAAAGATGGTGCATTTTATTCCTTGTCAGAAGACCCATGATGCAGTCCACATCGCTGACTTGTTTGTTAAAGAGGTGGTGACACTACATGGTCTTCTAAAGAGTATAGTCTCAGATCGTGATACCAAGTTTGTGAGATAATTTTGGAGGACCCTGTGGGAAAACTTGAAGACAGAGTTGAAGTTCACTTCTACACACCATCCATAGATTGATGGGAAGATTGAGGTTGTGAACAGAAGTCTAGGTAACCTACTGAGATGTTTGGTAGGGGATAAACCCAAGGTATGGGACTTAATTTTACCCTAGGAAGAATTTTATCACAAATATTCTTTCAATAGAAGCACGGGAAGATAACCATTCCAAATTGTGTATGGAGGTAGTCCCAGAACTGCTCTATAATTGAGGAAGATGGACCAAGAGAAGAAGACTAGTGCTGAAGCTGAAGACTTTGCAGAGAACATCAAGAATGTACATGAAGAGGCAAGAGAACATATTAATAAGATGAATATGTAGTATAAGGCTAAGGCAGATTAGAAGAGGAGGAATAAGGAGTTTCAGGTAGGTGATGAAGTGATGGTCCTCTTAAGGAAGGAAAGGTTTCTAGTGGGAACGTATAACAAATTGAAGATGAAGAAGTTTGGTCCCTGTAAAATTTTGAAGAGGCATGATTCAGGGAACACATATGAGGTAGAGTTGTTGGATGGAGTCAACATTTCCCTTGTGTTCAACATTGCAGATTTGACAGAGTATCATGAAGGTGGCACAGAGAATGGTTCAACAATAGAACAGTGTAACATTCTCACACCTACTTTAGAGAAGGAGGAGATTGAAGCAATCCTAGATAGCCGTGTGGGTAGGAGTACCAGAAATAGGCAGTATGAAGAATATTTGGTGAAATGGAGAGGAAGGCCTGTGGAAGATTCATCATGGCTGCCAAAAATAGAGGTTGACTGCTTGGGTTTTCCTCAACCATTTGCAATGTGACAAGGTCACTTCTCAAATTACCTTGGGTGTCTGATGTAGGAGCATCCAGTGGTGTAAGGGAAATCCAACATCACCCAAAAATAGAAAGATTTAAATTTCTTGTTGGTTGCTTGTTAGATGTTTTTGCATTTATGGATACCCCTTTAGCTATTAAAATATTTGAAGCCAAATTTGAGGCCCTTGGAGGCTTCAGATGGGCCTGAAAATTTGTGAAAACCCAAAATAGTTGGGTTAAAAGTTATGGCTTCTGGAAGTTGGTGCATTTTTAGAAATGTGCTAATTTTTGAATGTGAATTTAAATTTGAATTTCAAATTATAATTTGGGCATGAAACTATCGAAACTCAAATTTGAATGTTGTTTTGCTTCCAAATTGGAAAAGATCTCTATTTATGGGTGGGATTTTTGATTTTTTGTAGCTTTTGGGGAAAGAGTTTGCATGTTGCGAAAGGGGAAAATACTATAATTTCTATAAAAAATGTAGCTTGCATGTATTGCAAAGTTTGAGGATTTGTGATCCTCTACATGTAATATGTTCCATTATAAATAATAATAAATTTCTCTAGTTGTTGCATCATTTTTTGTGTCTCGAGTTTGCTCGCTCGTCAGTAATCCTAAATATTGTGTTTACAAATATCGATGTGTCTAGGTATGAAACATAGAAAAAATAGATGATTATCCTGAAATGTTTAATAGACACAATACACTAAATATTTGGAAAACCTTCATGGTAGTGACTAACATAAACATGAGAAAATGTAACTCATTAAGATTCACACACACTCAAAAAGATTTTTACAAGTAAGTTGACTGTAATTTTGTGATCAACTACTGAATTGGTTACCAAAAATTGAGTATAATTACTTTGCTAAACTAGTTCCATATTCTTGGAATGGAGTTAAACAAAATACCCACATGACTAGATAACAAATTTATATTTGACAATACCTAAAGCCTTGAAAATATTGCATTACAATATCACCATTTATCATTTATACAATTCACTAATTACTAGCATCCTCATACATGATTTATTTCAATCCCACTATTATATTCAAGCATTTACATACATTCATTGAAATGATAAGCAAGAATAGAACAACACTTCCATTGGAAAACCAACAGAGAAAAATAAGATAACCATTGATTATATTATTTAGTTTGTATAACCTATACATAGGAGAGTAATATGTAGAAACTTTATACCATTCTATTATTCATATTGTCATTGTTAGTATCATAAAACTATATACATATCGACTGACTTTATCTCTAAAAACATATTACGATAAAGTTCAGTATCCATTTTTGACTTTGTGTATAACCCCTTCAAAAAAAACTACCTACTGACCTCTTCTTGTAATTAGCCTTGAAATACCTTTTATAAGACAAGGGAACAACAAGCATCAAGCTAAATTACATCTACATTTCACTTTCATTAAAAAATGAATTTCACCTTGGAATGTGAAAACATTCCCCAATCAAGTACAAGTAATCATTTGTAGGATAGAGGTAAGAAAAAAACAAAACTCCAAAAAACCATTAGTCAGAGAAGACCTGTCAGTCTTCAAAGAGCATAACCATCACATCATCAAAAACATGCAAGTTCAAACTGAAATGGGAAATGTGGCATAAATAAACAAAGATCCACACCAAAACGAGGTTGCACAAAGGACAAAAAACTGAGAACCATCTTAGAAAGGAAACAAGATGCTACTTTTCCTTGTTAGAAAAAAAAGTAAGTACGTTCACTCAGTGTCCTTACTTAAAGTGGAGTAGCCATCACCACCTAATCCTCATAATTAATCAAATCAGTCATGGCCATGAGATACTGGCAGTAACCTAAATCAATTTCATCTACATTGTCAGAATAATCATCTGCAACTTCAATTGGAGAATGATGATGTCCCATATAAGCCCAATGATATTTATTCTTTCTCACATCTTCCCTCTTAGGCCTATCAATTTTCTTTCCCTTACCCTTGACCAACTCCTTAGAGATAATTCAACTTCTCAGATGATAAGCACACTTGAGAACACCCCATGTAGACTTCTTGACAACTCTTTCTTTCTTCTTTGGAGTATATGTATTTCAGACATATCTTGCTCCCTCTAGGGAGATTCACCTTAAGACTCAAGAGGGTTGAGTCTCCTGGACCTTTGGATTGGGCTGAAAGACACACTTACCTTACCAATTTCCTTAACAACTTATCAAATTTCCCTAGAACAAAGACACCACCCAACTCAAAAATAACAAGCTTGAATTCACACTTATTCCAAAATTATTAATTCTCATAAAAAATCAAATGGTGAGAATAACAGGCAAGTGATCTTCATTAAATAGAACAACTGGAAAGTGTCTACATTAATTTTCCAAGAAAGCTTGGGTGAGGAAGTGAGCAATCAATTACTCTAATTTTGAACCTCATTCGTCGATCATACCTTGAAGTGAATCAACGGATAATCAATCAAAATGATTAATTATAAAAAAAAAAACAAATGTGTTTGATACTTCTTCATAATCAAAAAAATCAAGTGAGATAAACATCCACTTAGTTTGCACCTTAACCACACACTTAGCGTTTAACCAAATATATCATGTCACATTTACCCGCTCACCTATGGAAATTAATTTACTTGCAATTCATCACAATAAGACAGTAGGGAACAATCATGATTTAACTTCAAAATATCAGCCCGTACTCTACCGTATTTAAATTTCACCTTCCCATGTGTACCAACACTTGAAAGATTTGACGACCATAAAAATATTTCCCAAATTTCTTATGTGTTCCCAAGAATTAGTTCTAATTTAGTGCCATTTTTACCTTACAATAGTCTCAACCAATATTTCAGCAACAACTTATCTCCATATGAATCCATCCGAGCCTTTGAAATATTCCACATGGCCATTTCCCGCTTTCCCACTAAAATACATGGGACACAAGTGGCCCACTCATGGGATGGTGGGGAGTGGTTAGGATTGACCCACATAACTTGCCATCGACTGTTGATCTCTAATCTATAGAAACACATGTCATCTCCAAAGCCTAGGGGATCCCATAAAAAGTGATAGATGCCACCCTACCTGCTAGCCTATGTGATTATCTCTACTTAATGCACAAGACAAATGAGTGCGTAGGGAATAGTCTTGATGAGGACACATGTTATGGTGTCCATCATTGATCTTTCTCAAAGCTATGTCCACTAGCCTTTTAGAAACACTGATCCCACCACAAGACATGCCACATGACCATCACCCACTAGCCCATGTGTTTTAAAATAATATGAAATAAACCAACATGGGCATGTAGGGAGTGGCCAAGATGTGGCCACGCTACTTAATAATTATCGTTGATCTTCTTCTAATGGTTCCAAATATCTTTTCCAAGGAGAAGGAGCCCAACAATGCATAAAACACATGGATGGAGCTCGACAACCCATGCAAATAAAATAATAAGGAATAAAACAACATAGGTACATGAAGAATAGTGATGATCAGCCCTTGGCAATGAAATAGCTAGCATAAAAACCTAATTCTGTACATGTCACATAAGTTAATTTAAAAAAGGGGGCCACTTATAGGCCAACAAGAACCTGAACCTTAGGAACAAAAGCTAAATATTTAAGTCATTAAGTATAAAAATCAAGCCCAATCATAGGAAAATTTTGAATGCTAAAAAGGAACTTGGTGATTGAAAAACCTAAATTCAGGGGGTCAGTGAACACAATGATTTTAATGGCATAAGAGGTAACTTGAATGACCAAATACTAGGAACATTAGATCAATGCAAAATTAGAATGGACAAGGGTTTTTGGACTCATAGGTTAATTGTGAGGGGTTTAGGCAACACAAACCCTAAAATAGTAATAAGGAACATAACCCTAAGCTAAATTTGAGAATCCTAGCCAAGTATTGCAAAATTTGAAAATGGAACCAAGAGAATTTTTTGAGGGGTTCCATCACAACATAAATGATGATGACTAATCCTGGGACAAGAACTGTCATTCACAATCATTTGCATTAGAAAGTATCCCAAAGAGATGATCCAACTGGACCTCAACAATTTTCTTGACCAACCAATTTTTTTTAACCCAATCTTCCCTCTATCTCTAAACAATCAATAACTCTACTTTCAACTCACCAACTCTTATTCTCTATTTTCCATATTTTTCTTTGAAGAAATCAAAACTCTTCCCAATATTATTCATCTTAGATTCAATAGCTTCAATTTTGCTTCTAAAAGTATCAACAACAATAGGCCACTAGACACAACACCTATAGATGTCAGAAATATCCTTAATGAATTTTTTTGTCTCGCCAATGTGTTTGGATAACTTTTGTTTATCTTTGAAAAAAATTCTCTCAATAATAGCTTTGAACTTATGTCCTTTAGGTCTTTTTAGAAACACCCTTTCTTCAACAACTTCTACTAGATTATTTGGTAACAAGTTAGAAACATCTAAAATAGTAATACCTTTTTTGAATAGGTAATCAACCAAAGCATCATCAATTTTACGCCTTTTGATCAGAGAGCTGGCACACCACATTTCACCAACCTTCTTCATATCACCTTCATCTAACATCGACTGAATATCATCTAGATTGATAGGATAAGATCCGGGCACAAACTCTTCTTCATTCTCCTTTTCTTCTGAGATAGTGATGATGTATTCTATGATAACTTTCCTCCTTTTAGGTTCTGGATGAGAACCACCAATAAAAATTCCAACTCCTTATCGAAGGAGGAATCCTCCTCAAACAAACTGGACACTATCACACTGAAGCATAGATCCATCTACAAGACGAGAAATAGAATTTTTATGCACTTGATTTATCTTCTATACATTCCAAATACTTGTAAACTTGCTTTGTTATAGGGATGTCAAACATCCATTTAACATTCTCCTTTTTCTAGTAGCGAATGAAAAATGTAAAATAACAAACATATGAGCAAAGATCTAAATCGGAAGGGATAACTCTCAACCAAAGACATTATGAAAATATCAATTAGGTTTTCCATTATTAGGCTACACAAATCAAATTGTTTGTTTTCCTTCACCATCATGTGTGCAAGATATACAACAATAGCCAAAGTACAACCTTCATGATTTCTAAAATAGATTTTATAAAATATTTTGTAAGCAACATACCCTACTACAATATCAACAATGGTATTTATCAGTAGAGCCTAAGGGTCTTTTTCAATACCAGCAAGTTCCCCCACATCTCTGTATTTCACCATTTTCTTCCTAGGGAGGTCACCAACACTGCACAAACTAGTAATAGCTTCAAACGCTTCCTTTATGATTGGATAGGTTTGTCCAAAACAATGCTACCATCCTTTAATCAAATCAATAGGAACAAGATAGATTCTTTGTCTACAAACTAGGGAAATTCTCCCCATAAATCCATACCTAGAGTTTTTATGTTCTACAAATCATCCATCTTCAACACTAGTGATGGAACTTCAATATTTTTTCTCCTTGTGTTCTATTCTTTCCCTGCCTTATGTTACTGGTATTTCATGGTGTCAGAATTTTCCTAGGGTTGGGAGTTTTAGCTTTAGTTTCATGTAAAACCCTCATGTTTATTTTACGCCCTTGTTGGGATCTTTTTTGTTGTTACCTTTTTGAAGGGTTTTAAAATGACTTATGTCCTATCATTTCATCTAGGATGGGTCCCTTTGTCTTAATATTTTAATTCCTCAGCGGGGTTTTATTTTCCTAAGTCTTGGTTGGCTCCATATTTCATCATTTAAAAACAACTTATGTCGTTGTTTACCATCTGCCTAGTGACGTCCCCTTGTCCTTTTAATAAATGTTTTATTTTGCAGAGGGATAAAATTCACGTGACGGTTGATCAACTATCATTTGATCTCAGTGATTTCCTCCCATCTCGTGATGACCCCACCACATTGCCTTGGTTGATCAAAATATCACGAGAGGGCACCACGTGTCCCATTTGGTGAGGCTGAAGGGGATAAGTTTGAGTGACCATCGATCAATTATTGTCAAATCTCAACAGTTTCCTGCCATCACGTGATTGGGAATTGCAAGGTTTTTATTGATCATGATATCATGGGTGGGTGCCATGTGTCTCATTTGAAGAAGCCAAGGGAATAAGGAAAAAAACTTGGTGGATTAATCCAGGCTTAATAAATTAGATGACGGATTAATAAAGTGTTCTTAAGATGCACATGTTTTAAATCAATGGGTATGATATAATCTTGGTGAGAAAGCTGCTCGCTGGTTAATGATAAGGTTGATGACTATGTTGAAAGAATAAGATCACTAATGATCAAGATCTATGGTTGCTCGCCATTGCATGATCAAAAGTTGCAAGGTCTTTACTGATTGCGATATCATGGGCGACTGCCACATGGATTTCCTTGGCAGTGTATGGTATGGTGGGCCCTTTATTGCCATGTTGGAAATTGTGTTATCTTTTTTTGAAGGTGGTCATTTGATGATTTGATCAAACTAAAAGATCGATGGCTAGAATTTAAATCTACATCAAATATGGTTGGAGTCATTCGTGTAGTGCGCGAATGAGCTTTAATGGAAAATGAGACGCTTGTTGGCATGATTTGATCAAAATAAAATCAATTCTCCTACTTTATTTATATCACAAGGCATTCAAGTATTTTGTGAAGCAGTCTCTGAGCCGAAATCGATGTTGCAAGTCTTTGCAGCCAAAATTTTGGATTTCTGCAAGCACAAAGCTGTGAGTTAATTTTTGTGTTTCCTGGTTACTCTGCACTTGAATTTGGGTAAATATTTGCTATACTTATCATAGGACTTGTTGATAAATCTTTTAGGGCTATAGTTTAATTAAATTGTGAGAAATTGTTGTGTTTTGTAATTTCATATCTCTGGTTAGTCCTAGTTGTTTGAAGTGTGAAATTGTAAAAAGACCCTAGTTTGTCTAAGATGGCACAGCCCAAGCAACATTCTGGCCAAATTGACTATTTAAGTAGAAACCTATATGATGATTTCCTAGGTCAATTTCCCTAGTCAACGAATGATAGAAAGAAGGGATTGGTTCTGATGAGAGGAAAAATCTTGGGGGAGGGGTTGGTATATAATTGCTCCAACATAACCGATGCTAGGGTTACTCTCATAGGATTGGAAATGTTCAGATTGTGGTATGGACAGAGGAATGTTCCTCACCCCTTTTCAAATGGATAGATGTATGATTTGGGGAAGTTGGTGGTGCCAAACGTGTTCCCTGATATAGACTTGCTTAGAGCAGTGGCTATAAGATATAACCTTGTCACACGAGTAATTAGGGATAATGATGGAAGGGTCTTGTTAAGCATTAACAGAGATGAAGTTCAACAATTTTTTGACTTGAGTGAACCGAGTGAATATTTGGTTCCTATTAATCTTGAGGAAATCAAGCAGGAGTATGCAAAGTTGAGGTCTCTTTTCAGAGCTAAGTTTCTTCCATCTCATCTAGCTAGGGCGGGAGGTTCAAGATTTCATATCAGCCCCAGTGACCAAGAACCTTTCTGATTAAACTATTTTACAAATCATTTCTTGGCAACTTTTTATTCATTATGCCAGATTTTGGATTTTAGTCCTAGTACGGTGATGCCCATTGCATACATGTTCATGGGGGTGCAAATACAACACCCTAACTTCTTTGTGACTTCTGGCTTTGCTTCTTTCTTTGCTGAGAGGATACATGAAGGGATGTTAAAGTTGCAGAAAAATGATACCGGCTCTCAATTATTTTGGTATTCTATGTTGATGTATATGTTCTTGTGCAAGAATGTTGAATTTTTCTCTAAGAGGATGGAATTGAGGCAACCGGTTGATGGAGAATGATTGCCAGTACAATTATGGACTACAGATTTATCTTGCAAGAAGGAAAGCACTAGTTATGTGCAATTTGATAATTGATTTGCTTCTAGATTGAGGGCTAGATTGATGGTAAATGTACCCAGGATCCCTGAGGAATTGCATGATTTCCTCAAACCAAAGGGGAGGAAGCCATAACTGAAAGTCTACCATAACTAGGGTGACATTATCCCATACCTAGTCAACATTGTTTTAAGGGTATATTGTTTTCAAGAAACCCCCCATATACTGCCATACAATGTGCCACCAAGAGTGGGGTTTGTAGAAGTTCTGTGGTAAATAGGTTGTATCCATGAGGACAACCTCACTAGGAGGGGTAAGGGAACATTTTTCCCAGATTATATAGTGGTGTCTAATTTGTCCTTTTCAAAAGGAGGCTGGGTGCATTTTGGGAAATTCTTTGATGATTACCATTTGAGGTGTGGCCTAAAGTGACAACATGATCCTGATGGTTTCTTTTCCCTTTTTAGACAAAGAATAAAGGCTGGAAAGTTTGTGCATGTGTTCAAATTTCCTAAGGACCTAATTAGAAACAAATTTGATCTAAATAGGTAGGAGTTGAACAAGGAGAAATGGATAGCTTATGATAAGCTATTAGATATTGTTCACAAAATGGATCTAAAGTATGATCCATTGTTGGAGTTTAGACCATACCATAAGAAAATTGAATTTCTAGTGGGGAACTTTAACGAAATTATGGGTACCTTTATGAGCAAAAAGATAAATTTAGAATTGAGTCTGGGTGTACAAGAACAAGGTACCAGCCCAATTGAAACAAGTCCAACATATTAGGCTACATGAAAGAGGCCCATTTACATGAGGAAAAGGGATGACAACAATGATGAGGAGGAAGTGGATAGAAAGGGGAAGCAAATAATGAAATCTCCTTCACAACCAGTCCAAAATTCAAAGTTCCTAGGGCAATTAAAATGATTGATTTAGAATCATGACCAGAAGATAGTCCTTCATCACCACCATCTAAGCCAAGCCTTAAGAGGCAAATAATTGATCAACCACAGGAGGATTTGATGGATGAAATTGTTGTCACTGATCATGACATGTAGGTTGGTATGCCTTCCCCTCCTAGGCTAGCTGAATTAGTTTTATTCGATTTGGATATGAAAGGAAAATTTGTACAAGATGTAATGATGGAAGCATGCAAGGAGTTTCTAGATGAAAATGCGTTTGTAAAGACTCTTGTATTCTTTCAATTGGTATGGAGGATGAAATTTGAAGAATATCAAGATAAATGTAAGAAAAGGAGAGAACTAAGACCTAACAGGTCAGACCAAGAGAATGATGAGGAAGTGAAAGCTGAATTAATGGAAGAATTCAAGAACATCACTCCTAAGGAAGTAAAAAAATTGGCGAGTAAGGCTAGAGTAATGATTCTTCCTAAATGGGACATTGACGATGCAATAGACTTTAATGCTATTTTGAAGTCCAAGCATCCCTTACAAGACTCTAAAGAAGAGGTCAAGGAAGCATTGCAAGACTCTGCCTTCAGTGAAGAGTATGAAACCTTGGAAATTTGGGCATTGGCACCACAAGGGAGAAAGATAGATGTTTCTAATATCAACCAAAATTTAAGAGGATGGCTAATAATAAAGAGAGCTTCAAAGACCTCAACCACCGAGGCCACTAATTTGACTGTGAATGCAGCTAAATTGGCCCAAAAGACCACTGAAAGGGAGGAGGCTGAAAAGAGGAGCCTAATGGAGAGGTATAACCTTTTGATTGAGGAATACAAGATGCAATAGAAGAATGTTGAGTTGTAGACTGAGGTGGAAAGGTTAAGGTATAAACTGATTGGGGAGACATCAAGTGCTCCGGGTAACAATATATTGCTTTCCACATTATGGCCAATGCCTCCTACTTCTCCAATTGTTTGCACACCAGGGTCTTCCAGTCAGAATCCTTCCTTCACCCCTTCTTTAGAGGAAATTGATGAAGAAATAGAATGCTTTGAGGATCCTACAAAGAAGTAGATAATGCACAAAATGGATGAATTATAGGAATCTTTGAAGGTAAGTGAGGAAGGATCTCTTTCAAAGCAAAAGGAGATTGTTACTAATGTCTTGAGACATTTAAATGAGAGGGTTGTAAATAAATTGCCATCTATACATTCTTTATATTCTTTATTATTAGATGCAATAAATAATATTGATAGGGATCAGGAGGTAGTGATATCATTGATTGAAAATTGGATCCCTAGGGCTAGTGATTTAGATGTGATGTATAAGGCCTCAAGGTTTGATAAAAATAATAGGCCCCAATCATTAAGGCCTAATCAAGTATTAGTTAAATAATTGTAGGGTTTTTAGACCCTACCAGATGATTTGAGTAGGAAGATCAAGGAATTGGTGAAGAATTTTAATGATTCAGGTAACACATTGTTACCTGGTATAATTGATGAGTAGGGGAAAATTAGGTCACTCTAGCAATGGCATGATCAAGCAAGTGAGGTCATCAATGATCAAATTAAATTAATTTGTGATGACTTATATTATGATTTTTTGGTGAGTTGTATGGATAAAATCATTAGCACCAACTCATTTTTGGAATCTTTTGAAAGAGATGCAAATTAGGTAGCGGTAAAATACACATCTTATAGTACCAAGGTGAATGAGGTGATTAATTTAGACTAGCTGACTAATGAAGAATACAAGAAATGGGTAACTAAATATTTAACTAAGGAAGAGTAAAAAGAATGAGCTGATAATGGGTGGCTTATTAGATGTTGTAGTTACAATGGTTTCTAGTCTTTCTTTGGTGGCATTCTTGGTGTGGGATTCTTATGGTTTTTTGTTGCTGCATCAACTTTTCTGAGTAGGCACAATGAACAAGAATATTCTCCAGGGTGTTTGTTGTTGTAACAAATTTTGGAATATCACCAGGTGCTCCAATTGGCTGGTGACATGTGCACTTTATGGCCCGATGCTTGTTTGCTCCTTCATTTTCTATAAGAGGGATTTGAAGGTTAGATGTATGGGTTAGCGAGTTAGATAATTTTTTGGGTGAGTTTAGGTGAAGTTGCAAAGGAAACTATAAAGTTTGATGGTTTTAGAGAGAAATTGAATTTAGGTTCTAAATCATTCTATAATAGGTTTTGAATTTATGGGGATTTAATGTTGCATAACAGTACTAGCATTTGAGTTGAAATGATAAATTCAAGCTCATGTCTCTCCATTGTACATTGCATATATGAACTTTGAATAAGATAACTAAGGGTTATTTCATTCATCTCACTATTGTGGTGTTTATGATTCTATTTTAGCTTTAATTCAAGGAATTAATTAAAATGTTTGAATGGGATTATAGGCAGATATGTTCTGTATAAGGATTTGATAGGTAGTATTGACTTAGAATACACATTGATGAGATTACAATGCATTTTCGTCAAGGATTTTATATGTTGTGTTAAATCTGTCATAAACCCTTAGATGAGCTTATGAATTTTACTCCTACAATGGATATGTGGCACTGATCTAAGTTGTAATTACCTAGATCTTTCTACAAATTGAAAATCAATGACTATCTTATACTATGGATTGTGTTGCAGTTATCTCATGCTCCAAATAGTTGATATTATCGATGAATAGCCAATTCTATTCAATATTATCCTCTTGTGTTGAGCTATTAAGTGAGATTATTTGTTATTGTTAATGTTGTTTATAATAATAGTACAGAGGTTGTAAACACATTAAGGGACCACCCTCCCAGGTCTTGTAGATACTGAAATGTAGGAGGCTTTTTAAAGTCCTTGCCAGTTGGTCCAGGTCCTTCGAGCTGCCCTTGATTGGAATTGGAAATTCCATAGGTAGATTAGAAGACCAACTTGGTTACATTGTAAAATGAAACCAACACCTAGTTTCATTTCCTTCATCTTCCGATGACCAAACTCGTCCAACTCAACTCCCTTCAACCTTATCAGAATACCACCACTCAATCCTCTGTCAACATATTTCATCATCTTGCTTACCTTACTCAAACTCGTTATCACTCAATGAAACTTATTTTTCTTCCTCTTTGTAAACTATGAGAAATGATTTTGAAAACTCCCACCTTTTATTCTTAATTAATCATAATGATTTCATTAGCAAAAATGCAAATTGATGATGAAAACAATTGTACTTCATTTTTTAGTTAGCTGGATTAAGCTTCATCATGTCTAATCAACTGGATCAAACTTAATCATGTTGGAAATCACTTCAATATTACTTTAGAGAGGGGGAACTGATAGGATATGCAATACAAAACTCTCCTTGAGCCATGGAAGATTGGCTCAGATACTGGTAGGGCATGTACTGGGATCTAGTACCACATAAGAGTTCTCCACACTTTTTTTCTTTTTCCCCCAAATCCTGACTATCTTCTTCTTAGATTCATTTGATTCTGCAACCTTCTTTTTGTTCTCAAGGTTTTCCAGAGCAACATATTTGCATGTGTTAGCACAATTTCTAGGTTTATTGCACTTGTAACATATTTTTCCTGACTTAGTTGAGTGAACTCTAGGTCTGCACTAATCATCTTTGTGACCATAACCATAGCATAAATAGAAATAACCATGAAAGAGATTGTTCATTCAATTCCTTATTTTTGGATTAGCTAATTCATTTCTCTAATGACTTGGTTTATGAACACACTTGCAAAATTTAAAACATTGAGTATTTGGTTCCATATTTCTCCTACATTCTATATCATTATGTCAAAAAAATTTGCATAGAAAATAGTGACCATTGAATGATAAGTACCTATGAGAATTTGGTTGCCTAACCGAAGGTATTTTAGGTGTTCTAGAGTTTTAGACCATTCTTGTTACAACAAATCTCACTTTAGCTTCAACTACTTTTTCTTCACCCTTAGTGTCCTGATTTGAGCTTTCATCGGTGAATCCAAGTCATTTATCCTTGTGACATTTCTATAGGGACAAAATTTAATCCAAAATTATGCTACTTTGACATACTCTTGATTTTGTTTTCAATCTTCTTAATTCTTGATATAACTTCTCATTTTCTTTTTATTTTTGTTTGATATTACCTTTGAGATTTTCTTCAGTCTTTTTGTATTCATCATGTTGGCTAGTTTTTTTAGAAAAAAATTTATTCTTACCACATACCTATGAACCTTCCAGAATTCAATTATCAGTAATGGTAAGGATTTTCCAACACTTAAATTAGGTTTTTAGGCCTTCACTTCTTCACTTCAGGCTCTGTTAAACCCAAGAGGGTAATCCTAAACATTGTGTTTACAAATACCGATGTGTCTAGGCATAAAACACAAAATAAATAGATGAGTCTCCTTAAATTTTTAATAGACACAATGCCTTAAATATTTGGCTAACCTTCATGGCAGTGACTAACTTAAACAAGAGAAAATTTAATTCATTAAAATTCACACATACCTAGAAAGAGTTTAACAAATAAGTTGATTGTATTTTTGTGATTAGTTGTTGAATTGATTACCACACACTAGTGTATAATTACATTGCTAAATGAGTGCCATATTCTTGGGATAGAGTCAAACTAAATACCCACATGACTAGATAAAAAATCTATATCTGAAAATAACCAAAGCATTGAAAATATTGCATTACAATATGCCCACTTATTGTTTCCAAAATTCACTTCTTACTAGAATCCTCATACATGACTTATTTTATACCCATTTTTTATATTCAAGCATTTACATATATTCATTGAAATGATAAGCAAGAATAGAACAACACATCCATTGGAAAAAACAAAGATAAATAAGATAACGATTGATTATATTATTCATAGTCTATATAACCCTTACATAGGAGAGTAATATGTAGAAACTTTATACTATTCTACTATACATATTGTCCTTCTTACCATAAAACCATATACATATTGACTGCCTTTATCCCTAAAACATATTACTAGAAATCTCAATATCCATTTTTCTTCTGTGTATAAACCCTTCAACATAAACTACCTACTAACCTCTCTTTGTAATCAACCTTGAAATCCCTTTTATAAGACAAGGGAGAAACAAGCATTAGGATAAATTACACCTACATTTAGCTTTCATTTCAAAATGAATTTGACTAAAATATAAAAATATTCCCCAACCAATTACAAGTAATCATTCATAGGACAAAGGTATGCAAAAATTAAAACTCCAAAAAATGTTAGTCAGAGAAGGCCTACCAATCTTGAAAAAGTGTCACCATCACAACATCAAAAACATGCAAGTTTGCACCAAACTGGAAAATGTCACCATCCACATTGAAGGAACAAATAAATAAAGAGCTACACCATAGTGAGGTAGCACAAAGGACCAAAAACTGAGCACCATCTGAGAAAGGGAATGCCAAGCTACTTTTCCTTGTTAGCAGCAAAGTAAGTATGCCTTTTGGTGTCCTTATTGAAAGTGGAGTAGCCATCACCATCTCATCCTTAGGTTCAATCAAATCAATCATAGTCATGAGATAGTGGTGATAGCCTGAGTTAGTTTCATTTCCACTCTTAGAAGAATCATCTAAGACTTCAATGGGAGAATGATGATGTTCCATATAAGCCTGGTGATACTTATTATTTCTCACAACTTCCCTCTTAGGCCTATCAATTTTCTTCTCCATACCCTTGATCAATTTCTTTAAGATAATTTGGCTTCTCAAATGATAAGCATGCTTGAGAACACCCTGTGCATACTTCTTGATAACTTTTTCTTTCTTCTTTTGAGTCATAGGGATTTTAGACACATCTTGCTCACTTTGGGGAGAATCACCCTGAGACTCAAGAGAGTTGAGTCTCTTAGACCTTTAGATCAAAATGGTAGACACACTTACCTTACCCACTTCCTACCTTAACAAATTATCAAATTTCATTAGAAAAGTGACACTACTTGACTTAGAAATATCAAGCTCAATTCACACTTACTTCTGAACTCTTAATTCTTATAAACAATCAAATATTGAGAATAGAAAGTAGGTAATCTTCATTGAAAAGAACAAAAAGAGAGTTTTTGTATTTATTTTTCAAGAAATCTTGTGTGAGGATGCAGTCAATCAATTACCCTGATTTTGAACCTCAGTTGTTAATCATACCTTGAAGTGAATCAATGAGTAATCAATCAAGATGATTAATTATGAAAAAATTAAAAGCATGCATTTGATATTTCTCTGTAATCGAAAAGCTCAAGTGAGATAAACATCCACTTAGTTTTCATATTAAGCACATGCTTAGCATTTAGCCAAACCTGTCATTTCATATTTACCCGCTCGCCTGTGGGAATTAATTTACTTGTAATTCATCATAGTAAGGAAATGGTGAGTGATCATAATTTTTCTTCAGAATATTAGTCCATACCCTACCTTACTTTATTTTCACCTTCCCATGTGTATCGACACTTGGAAAATTTGATGGCCATAAAAAATATTTCCCAAATTTGTTATGTGTTGACAAGAATCAATTCTAATTTAGTGTTATTTTTATCTTAAAATAGTCTCAACCAATATTTTGGAAGTGCCTTATCTCCATATGAGTCCGTCTAAACCTTTGAAACCTTCCACATGGTACTTTCTCATTGAAAAACATGGGATACAAGTGGGGCCTTCATGGGATGGTGGGGAGCAGTTAGGATTGACCCATGTCACCAGCCATCGACCATCGATATCCTTTCTTTATGAAGCAATCACTTTCTTTAAGGTCTAGTAGGTCCCACAAAATGTGACAAATGTCACCCTACTCGCTAGCCCATGTGGTTATATCTCCTTAATGCACAAGATAGATAGGGGCATGAGGAACGGTCCTGATGAGAACACGTGTTGCGATGTCCATCATTGATCTTTCTCATAGCTATATCCACTGGCATTTTGGAAACACTGGTCCCACCACCAGACATGACATGTGGCCATCACCCTCTAGCCCATGTGTTTTACAATAATATGAAATACAACACAGGTGCATGAGAAGTGGCAAGGATGTGGCCACATTGATTAATAACTATCATTGATATTCTTTTAATGGTTCCAACTATCTTTACCAAGGATACCGGGCCCACCAGTGCACCAAACACATGGTTGAAGCCTGACATCCTATGTGAATAAAATAATAAGGAATAAATCAACATAGGTGCATGAGGAACGGTGGTAATCAACACTTGAATATCAAACAACTAGCATGAAAACCTAATTCTAAACATAGAGGGCTAGTGAACATAATGACTTCAATGGCATAAGAGGCAACTTGAATGACCAAATACTAGGAACATCAGGTCAATGCAAAATTAGAATGGCCAAGGGGTTTTTTGAGTCATAGGTTAATTATGAGGGTTCTAGGCAACACAAACCCTAAAATAGTGATGAGGAACATAACCCTAAGCCAAAAATGAGGGTCCAAGCCTATTATTTGCAAAATTTAAAATGGAATCCAGAGATTTTTTTTGAGGGGCTCCATCACATCCAATTGTAGCTTTAAATCCGCAACAAATTTCATTCACTCTTTTAATTCCTAACTTACCTCTCTATGTCTTGCTTTTAATTTTTGGATTTCCTCCCTTAGCTTTGCAATATAGGATTTTCCTCCTTAATATTTTCCTTCAACTCTTCATTATCAATTTTCATTCTTTCCATATCATCTAACATTATTTTTATTTCTTTCTCATAGTGATAAGATCCTACCATCTATTCACATTGCCAACATCTCTCTCAAGTAGTTAAGTCGTATTTGCATGGGACCAAGCTCTAATACCAATTGTTAAATAGTCCAAATAACTGAGAGGGGGTGTGAATCAGTTATCCTCAAACAATAATTTTCTTTTCTTTAATTAATTTAGAGTAGATTTATACCAATCAAAAATTAATCAAATAGATATGAACATGAATTCACACAACACCAAGCACAATGAACACCAAAATTTACATGGAAACCCAAGAAGGGAAAAACCATAGAGAATGTTAATTCTCAATTATAAAACACCAGTTAAGGTGATTTTTACAAGGGCTCATTTCCAAGTTACTCACTATAGGGTGGCTCACTACCCAAATACATAATAAATTACAAGATAGTCATACTAAAAATAGTGAACTAATGAAGTTGCATCTACATATGCATGAGTTCAATTTTGGTTAAGATCATAATTTCTATCTGAAAAAAATCTGGTTAAGAATCTTTTGCACATCTTCCTTCCATAACCTTCAGACAACCTTCTGCGAAAATAGATTACTCCTTCCTTTACACTCTTTTATCTATTCACACACTTGCACTCTTTTATTTGCTCACACACTTGCACTCTTTTTTCTACTCACACACATCATAATTCTTCCATACTTCTATATCTTGAATCAAAAAGATACATTCTATATATATATGTATACCCAGAGAACATAAATAATTCAGTAACACATAATATCTTCATAATATTCTAAGTCCATCAAACACCGTTTGAATTTAGATCACCACAAGGCATGTCAGTAAGAAGAACAACCTTGAAATATTCAATAATACCTTTCACGCTAACATCAAACCCAAAAGATAGGTCACACATAGTGATCTTCTTACCATGTTACCAAGGGACCAAAAATAGGTCATACATAAGATAACATAATTGCTAAGAGATAACAAAATTTGAATTACATGAAATATATTTTAGAGCCAATGAGAATGCCACAACCAAGACCAAATTTGGATTATAATCAATTTAAGTATCCACCAAAAAACCACAACTTGACATTCAAAAAATTACAACATGCTACATGAATTTCTAGACAACAAGGTTACCCAAAGTAAGCTTTGAACACAACAACCAACATCAAAAGATTACAATTCATTATACTACATAAACTAAATTCAATAGATGTCCCAAAAAGAAGTTTTGCCATATCTAGATCAAGGATAATATCGACACTGTGTAGCATCATAGCATTCAATGGGATAGATTAAGTTTGTTTATCATACACAGCACATCCTTTGGGATCCAAGGTTTTGACATCAATGAAAAAAATGATAAATCATCTCAAAAACTTCTCAACATACATACATACATACATACATACATACATACATACATACATACATACATATATATATAACATTGTACACATTCATTTACAAATTCAATAAGCTGTGTGTTTATAATATATATGTGTGTGAGCAATATTAAGATATTTATATATATATATATATATATATATACATATATATATATATATATATATAGTTAGCATGAGCATATATATATATATATATATATATATATATATATATATATATATATATATATATATATATATATATATATATATATATATAACATTGTACACATTCATTTACAAGTTCAATAAGCGTTGTGTTTATATATACATACATACAAATGTATACACACACACACACATAGATATATGTATATATATATATATATATATATGTATATATAGTGTACATATATATAGACACAAATATGTACAAAATATATATTTACATAGACAAACATATATATATGCATATATGAGTGTGTCTATGTGTATATATATACAAAGATAGACACACTCATATATAGACGTATATACATATATAATGAAAATGCAAGATGAGAGATAACAAAAAATAGTAAAAAAACACAGTTTATTGAATTTGTAAATGGGATTTGTAAGGAAAAGCTTATCACTAAGAAATATCTTCATTTAATTATAAAGTAAAGTAAAAAGATAGTTCATAAATATAAATCTTAAATGCACAAATCATGAAAATAACTATAATTAGAATGTACAAAGCACAGTTAAAAAAATGTAAGTTGTGAAGTAGAGAAAATGTGATACAAAAGTATTGAGATTTCAACACAGGTAAGACATTTGACAATAATTAATAACACATTTTATAGTAAATGAAAGAAGTTGTGTTGTATTCAACAAGGATAGGATAGAAATTTCATTAGAGGTAGATGAATTATAGACTTGGGTTTTTCAGAATTGCGCACAAAAAAGTAACCAAGGGTTTCATAATAATAATTCCTTAGTCATAGTAATACATAACTGTATTTTCATATAGATGCCGAATATTTGAGTAAAGGGTTTCATGAGATTAATTCCTTACGAACATATATTTAGAAAAAACCAACCAAGCCTTGTCACATATATGGCGCATAATAAATGGGCTTGCTGATTTATGCCTATATTCACATGGGTTTTTATAAAAAGGTTGAAGCAAAACAAAAAATAATTTTATGCAGACATGTGGTCAAACCCATGAAATTCCTCATCATTGTTAGAATCCAAGATCAAACATGCAAACTAGAGATACCTTCTACAAGAGAAACATTGAGCAATTTGCATGAAGATGCGCAAATGTATATTATTTAGGAATTCAGAAATTAAATGAGATGAGGCTTGCTTATAAAAGCAAGCATACACAACCCTAATCTTATCTTGAGAAAAAATATAGCTCAACTAGATAAGGATGACAACTATTAACTTAGGAATTAAAATATTACCTAAGTAAACTTATGAAAGTGTAATTAAATAATTAATTACACAAACACCCCCCATAAGTGCAACTTAGGGAGACTAAAAAATCATGCACCTAAAATTCTAGGATGAATGCAAGAAAGCATGAATGGGCCTCGATACCAGGCTTGATCAGGTACCCATGTACAAATTCAATGAATGAGGTAGAGAAGGAGAACCCAGTGGGACAAAACCACCCTACAATGAGATGACCTATTTTAAAGAAGCACTGGAAGAACACTGGAACCTGAATCTGGAAAGCAAGGAAAGATACTTTTTTCTACAAGAAACAATATGAAAGTCACTGAAGGACTCAGGTGAAATCATAATAATGCAATAGCAGACCTGATGCCACAAAACACTGGAAAACTTACAAATTGGAACAACCCTAGAATCTGTGAAGCAACAATAGATAAAATGATGCCCCGCATAAGTGGGAATGATATGATGACAAAATTTGGAAGCCATGTATCTCGATTCCAATGTAAAACTACTAAGACTAAAAATCTTCAATGGGAACAAGTACCATAAAGATTTTAGAATATTAACCATAAAATCATGGTCCTCAAATTGAGATGGATTTGAACCAATGTAGATAAATAACCATAGGCTCCCAATTTGAAGTGTCAACTAATGTGAATCTGATATGTGTCAAGATATGAACAAGATGTGCCCAAAAGAAACTAAGAAACCAAATACAACCCATGCGAGTTGTCATCAAAATCAAGATGGAGATCAAAGTGCGACTACACCTAGAATAATATTATTTGCACATCTTCATGTAAAGGTCTTGCTTTTTTCTATTTTTCTCTTATGTGGAAGGCCTTTTGGTTTGCATGTCTGAGAAACCCCCCTGATGGAACTTTATATTAGTTCATTTATTACAATACCCAATGATTTCAAAAGGAGAGAATGCAAAAATTTGCATAAACAAAAAATTGAAATTCATGTCAAATTTGTGTAGAGGAAAAAATCATCTTTC
Source organism: Sequoia sempervirens (assembly GCA_007258455.2). NCBI lineage: Eukaryota > Viridiplantae > Streptophyta > Pinopsida > Cupressales > Cupressaceae > Sequoia > Sequoia sempervirens. The sequence goes on along the minus strand of VDFB02088718.1, from coordinate 4,992 downwards.
TAATATCGCAAGAATGGAAAAAAAAAGGATCACCGAGTCAAAAGATATGCCCTCTAAAGTGAAATTTGAACATCTGACTTCAACAGGAAAAAATCCCACAAAACAACAAAATCTCTGAAAAATACTACTCCATTAGCAAATTTGGATCACCAGCTTTCTAGTCATATCTCATTTCAAAATTTTTGCCTCCAGTGTAAGGCCATGCTTTTCCTTCAATATGATTTAGGCTTATACAATTATATGACAAAATCATAATATTATTATATGCCTAGATTATATTCACTTAACATAAAGGATCTTCCTCTCTTCTGTTATTAGTTGAATTCAGGATTATATACTTACATACCTTAAATTTCATTTACTTTTTATGTGTTATTTATCCATACTCGTGTTTAGTGCTAACAACAAAATAAAAATAATAGAGTTGTTATCTTCTGATTGGACAACAATCATTGTTTGGAGATAGTGTTATTATGTTTAAATTCAAAGGGAAGAACAAAATAAACATAACAATGTTATTAGTATTGAAATTTAGACGTGAGTAAGTAGCAAACATTATTAGTATTCACTTTTAATTTTGGGTTGAGAGTTAAAATACAGGGAAAGAATTGAGGTATATATAGGTATATTTTGGAGGATAGTAACAGAGTAAAGAATAGAAATATTTGATAATGAAGTGTATACATTTAATGGATATAAATAATTAGTTATATTTAATGGAGCAATTATATTTGTATACTGAAGTAACATAATTTCTTGGGGTTTTCTAAATATTCCTCTGGTTTGTTCCACCATAGAATACATGTAATTGAAGTTGAACACTCCAAATTATGTTTCTAAGTTCGAATTAATGAAACAAAGAGTTTAAAATTAGTTATTACACCACCAATAAACTCAAATATAAACACAAGCCTAAATCACCAAACTCTAAGGGATTCTCTGGGAAAGTTGTTCCATGTCCCTAGTAAAGTGGTAGTTTGACCCTTGAAATCATTTTTGTTGCACTATAAGATGTTGGGACAGTTAATTAAATCAAGAAGATTTGATTTTTCCTCTCGGAATGTTAGCAAGGGATTTGCTTGGGGAAACATCTTGCACATACCCCTTTGGGAAATCAAGAAGTGGCAGAGATTTGTGTGGTGAATCGGGAGAGTTAAAGATATGTATGAATGATCATATCTGATGTTTCTAGTTTTTCTACTTTTCTTCTTCAGTTTTGTTTTAAAGCATAATAAAACTATGAACGGGTGCAATTATTCTATGGGCGATAGTTTTAGTTTTAAAGCATTTTTCATTAATTTTCTTCCTTTGAATTTGGATAATATTTTTCCTCACAGCCGAATCGTTGTCCTCAAATCTCTTTATATAGAGATCTTGGTTTCATTAATCAGGGGGGAGGATACAAAGCTTGCAAATCTTTATGCCTTAAATGTATGCCCATGCCCTGTTTAGGGAGGTCATTTTTAGAACAAGCAAGGAGGATGTTGAATAGGTGGTAGAATTTGGCTTTATACCTGCCATATGCATGATCATGAAAGAAAAAAAGGGGAAGTAACAAGAGAATTTCAAGGTAATAATTGTAGCTTGATTGAAACGATTCTTGTGAGAGCCCACAAATAGAAAATCGAGTGTTCTAGGTAGGGACGCATATGCCTTTAAGGCATGGCGCTTTGTTGTTGCGTGATAAAAGCCGAGCTCCAAATCTTTTTACACAAGAAAAGATCAAGCTATGGGGCATGCAGGAGGAGGATTTTTTAGTTTAAGATGGCATTAAGAGATTGATGTAAGAAGAAAAAGAGATTGGACTCCTCTCTCACTGTCCTTATGAAGTTTTTCCAATCTGCTCGCCCTGCATAGAAGAAAAAAAGAGAATCATTCGCCAGACAGAAGATAAGAGATGACACCTGAGAAGGAGAAGATTAAATGGAGAGAGAGGGGAAATCAGATGTAGGGATCACTTTTAAATCATGGGTACCAACTAAGGAGTGTGCTAATATTTAAGTTTGACTATAATTCTTTCAATCCATTTTTTTTATGTCTGAGCTGGTTTTCAAATGTATTTAAATCTATTAAGTTGATCGAACTCGAGTTGGATTCTAAAATTCTAACACATAGAATATTTTAGTTAAAACTCACCATCATTTTCATTTAGCGAATTACTGAATACCACTAAGACTATGTTCAAATAGTAAATAAATAGGAAAATGGCTATACCTCCAAGACAACATATGAGAATGATGATCACACATAAAGGATACATAACACAGTGATTCATTTTCAACTTCAATACCTTGGATAGTAGTCAATCTTGATTAAGTTTTTATGTTACATTTATACTATGAAAATAATTGCGATTGAAGGACTTAACAATCTGACTTCCCTTAATGATTATAGTCTAGAATCAAATCTATTAACACGTAACAGCTTAAGAGTTCTATGCAGTTTAAATTTCAATAATGAGACTCGTAAAGTTTACAAATATAATTCTTGAGCTTGTACAACTACATTAATGACAATTTGTGGCCTTTATGCACCTTGTTAAGGCATAAATTGTACTAGTGTTATTTTTAACATAAGGTGAAAGGAGAACAATTGTTGGAATGCATTTCCACACAACTGATAGTAGTAAAAAATATCTAATTGGCAATGAGGAAACATTAACTTTTAGTTTACGTATATTACATATAACTTGTCATTTAGTTTTAGGCTTTTAGTTGCTTGAAGTTTTGTATCTACCTTGCTAAGAGATGTGAGTTGGGATGCAAGGCATTTGTAATGAATTGTGGAATATGTTATTATATTGATAATCCCTTTAAAGCTTGATCCAATGATTAGAGTATTTTGTAGTTATTAATGAGTTTAGCATTGTTGATCAATATGATTAGCATGAAGAAGACCAATAATTTTATAATTTTTTTCATTGCTTAGCACTCTTAGTGTTTGGAAAATAGATTAATGTCTTGTTCTTCACTTAAAAATATTGCTAGTAATTCATTCAAGTGACTTTATGATATTATTGTTTTTTTATTGCGAATGAGCCTTGAATATGTGTTCTTACAATGAAATCAAGTTTGTAATACACAATTTTGTTAAACATTGGGTTGAAAAGTTTTTTAAGCATTATTTTGTTTGAATATTACTAGAATAAGTATTAGATAGATATAGGCAATGATTTTATTCTATTGTTGACCAAATTATGTTTTGGAAACCATAATGTTCTCTCACTCATACTTGTTACATTAAATATGAATATATATATATGCATTGTCATGGAACTATTTGACAATAAGGGCATGTTGTAAAAGATTCACTTAGCATAAGATGTGATTGTTGAGCCATGTGAGATATGTTACCCTGATTCTAAAATCAAATATAAGGAGAAATACCTTAAGTCTAGGGCTACATTGAAAAACAAAAGCGTGTTTTACCATTTTACTAGATAGTGTGGTATAGTGTCTGTTGTTTATGTTGAGTTTGAAGCTATGACATCAGTTTGAACTGAAAAATATATCTTTTGTTATCCAATCAAGTTTTGTGTTGGTTCAAATCCATTTTTTTTTTTTTATGTATTTACTTCATCTTTATGAGGTCAATTGTTAGTTAAACCTAGATGTTTTGTGGAATTATTGGTCAGTCAGTTATGAGTTGGAGTGAACCCAAGTTTGTCGAACTACAATTCCTCTACGCTATGCGTACATAGGAAAGGCCATCAGAGATGAGCCCCTAGGAATTAGGTCCAACCCCTTAGGTTCCCTGCACTTGTTGGAAAGATAACTTTGTGTGTGTGGGCCTGTGTTGTGAATGAAATTGTAGTTTGTGTTTGTCCTTAGCTTAATTTTGGTTGTTAAGTTTTGGGCATTACATTTGATATCAGAGCTTGGTTACAGCACTGGGATCTCTAGATTAGTGTTGCATGTGTGGTGTTGGTTGTGTGAGTTTTCTTGTTGTGCTCATCTCCTTGTTGTGATTGATTATCAAAATTACCTTTTTATATCTTGAGTTGCTACCCTAATTCATTGTTAAGTGTGGTTGTGGAAAAATATATATATATATACTAATTGAAAGGGGAATGGTTATCACGTTAGATTTAATTGAGTATTATGTATTCTCATATGAATGATGTATTTTATTATGAAATAATTAATATACTTGATTTTGGAAAAGCGTACTGAAGTGATAATGATTTTGTTAGTTACAATCTTAGGATTGGGTGCCTTAAGTATGATTGTGTAATGAGTTCTTTCTCTATGTTCTTCGGGGTGCTTAGGAAATGAAACTTGTTTCTTAGGTGTGAATAAATTAAGTGTTTTCTTAATAGTATATTGCATCTTGAAATTGATTGAATGCACTAGTAAAATTAGCATTGTTAACTTTCAAAACTAGATTCTTCTATCATTGCATGATATGCTTGAAATGTAAACATTGACTCATATATCTTGATTTGAGATGCAATTGTTAAATGCATGACTAAGTGAAATTATAGCAGAAAGGAATGTTGTGCTTGTAGTGCTAATGAATTGGATGATGTTTTCTCTAACGTGTTGAGCATTGAGTAGACTTGTTGAGAAAATGTTTTTTTATGAATGTCATTAGTTAGGAAGATCCATTGTTATGAAATTAGAAGTATGCTAACTTGTTTGAAATCAATGAGATGTTGGTTTAAAAGATAATGTATTATGTAAGTGTGTGTGTTAAGATACACCATCTTGTGAATGTGAATGAAATCTATGGATCTCTCATGGTTAGTGTAATTACTTGTGTGTATCAATGAGATAAATTGGAATGTGTGGTGATGCTCGTAATTTTACATCTATGAGTAGATTTTACATATATTGGGAAGAGAAATCTTGGAAGATGATTCTTGAAAGGTTTATGGAAGTATGGTTAATTATGTGTAGGGAAATGGTCCTATTGCATTAAAAGGAGAAAATTTGAAATGTATCAGCTTTGTATTCTTTTTGGCTGTGAATACCATGTAATGGTGGTTATGTT
>VDFB02088717.1:0-12725 GCA_007258455.2 Sequoia sempervirens | reverse complement strand
GGTGAAAGATTCCTCCCTAGTTGTTGCCCTTAACACCCTGGGTAGCCGCCCTTACTAACAGGCCGGTCTTTTGGTGTAGTGGTTGGGCCTTAGTTTCTACCGGGAGGGCCCTGCTGACAGGTTCGACTTCACCTTAAAAATTAAATACATCAATAAAAATTCTGCAACTTGTCACACAATGGCGCCCAAGCCAAAGGAATAGAACTATCCACTACCCACAATGAAATGTTTTGTATTTTTGGAAATATGAATGAATGACTAGGTCTGCTGTAGCTAATGTGCCAAAATCAGAAATCCTCTAACATGCAAGATCTGAAACTAACAATACTAATGCAGATTACAATGCACGGAATACAGTGAATTCACAATTAAACTAAATTCATCACTAGTCGTTGTCTTACAAACGAGAAGAGATGCCCAATGGTTAGGAGGTCTTCATCCCTCGAAGTGATCCAGATTCAATCCGGCAGCATAACGGTGTATTTTCCAAGATGATCCAAATGATGCACAAGACTCCCTTTTTATAATTTCTGCTTGACTTCACGAAACCCTAGAAACAGCTTTTAGGTCAAAACTTTCATCTTCTCAAGAAGGCGTACCTTCTCTTCAAAGCATTAATAGTTGATATTTTAATTAAATATCCTCTTTTGGAATATGCGCCCCTCAAACCTTTGTTTAGACTTAGACAAATATTAAATTATTCTTCAATGAGGGCGCCACCCTCAAGGGCCCACCTTTTAAACACAACATAAAGTCATTAAGCCTAAGCCAAGGGTCAACGTTTAATTATAATAATTAAAACGTGACTTTTAATTTAATGACTTAACTTATCCTTTCGCAAAGGCCCTGAAGCAAATACTGATGAAGTCAACTGATCAAACTGGAACCGGAAGTCAACCAACCTGAGCTCACTGGAAAGCTGCCAAAAATAGAATTTACTAAAAATAGTAAATTCCAAAAAGTACTCTGAATGCTGAGACGAGCATACCACTGCGAAGCCCTCTGAAAACCCAGAAGGAATCCGCCATTAAAACTTCATCTCCGAGCAATGACCTCCTCAAAATTAGGAAACCCTAATTTTAACTTCCGACTAGCCTCCGGGTTCCCAACGAAAGGCCAACGGTCACTGAAACTGTCAAGCTTAGAAAGGGGACATTACAGTCCGCCCTCCCCAAGATTGCTTGTCCTCAAGCAATTGCAAACTAGGGTGCTGCATTATCTCATCACTTTCCCAAGTTGCATCCTCCATCGGCAGGTTCCTCCACTTTACCAAACATTCTCTGATAGTTCTATTTCTCAAGGAACGTTCTCTGAAGTCAAGTATCGACTCGGGAACCAGAACCAACTGTCCTTCCTCGTCCAATGGTGGCAACTGTGAAGAAGCAACCACATTGTGTCCAAGAGCCTTCTTGAGGCGAGACACGTGGAAGACGTTATGCACTCTGCTATCTGAAGGTAGCTCCAACTCATAAGCAACAGCCCCAACCTTTCTGATGACCCTAAACGGCCCATAGAAGCGAGGTTTGAGCTTCTCAGCTCCACTCTTCTTGAGAGTTGACTGTCTGTAAGGTTGTAAACGGAGATAGACCATATCCCCAACCTCAAAAGAACGCGCAATACGCTTCTGATCAGCATACAACTTCTGCTGATTTTGTGCAATCTGCAAATTCTCCTTCAAGGACCTCATTATGTCCTGACTATGCTGCAACAAATCCTTGGCTAAAGGTGCTTTGCTGTCACCAAACACCAAATCTGCAAAGCTGGGTGCTTCATACCCATAAAGTGCCAAGAAAGGAGACATTTTGATTGACATATGGAAGGTAGAGTTGTAACAGTACTCGCCTATATGCAGCCACTTAACCCAAGCTTTCTGCTGTTCTGACACATAGTTTCTCAAGTAGCCTTCTAGCCACTTGTTCACCACTTCTGTTTGCCCGTCAGTTTGGGGGTGATAACTCGTGCTTGGGGTGAGCACAGTACCACTCATTCTAAAAATTTCCTGCCAAAAGGTACTTAGGAACTTACTGTCCCTATCACTTACAATATTCTTAGGCAAACCATGAAGTCTAAACACTTCTCGAAAAAACAAATCTGCAACTTGGGCTGCAGAAAAAGTGCTGGTAATGGCAAAGAAATGAGCAAACTTGGTGAGTCTGTCAACTACCACATAAATGCAATCCTTCCCTTGGGCCTTGGGCAACCCAGTGATGAAATCCATTGAAATGCTTTCCCATTTTTGATTGGGAATTGGAAGTAGTTGCAGCAAACCGGCTGGTAAGGTGTGCTCATTTTTATTTGCTTGGCAAACAGGACATTCCTGAATGTAACGTTGAACCTCCTTCTTCAAACCTTTCCAAGAAAACCTTTCTCGGATCTGCCTATAGGTCTTGAAAAACCCTTGGTGACCAGCAACTGGAATGTCATGAAAATTCAAGAGAATCTTCTTCTTGAGCTTAGAATCGGCTACCAGAAAGATTCTACCCTTATACTGAATCAAACCCTCAACCACTTGGTACTTTTCATCATGGAAAGTACCTTCCAGAATGCTGGTTGCAAACTGATTTTTTGCATAATCAGCCAGCAACATGTCTCTCCAGTCTGCAGTAAGCTCACACAATGAGCTAAGATGAGGCCTTCTGGATAGAGCATCGGCCACTACATTATTTTTTCCTTTGACGTATTCAATGTCAAAGTCGTAAGCTTGAAGCTTACTTACCCATTTCTGTTGCCTCTCATTTAAATCCTTCTGGTGCATAAAATGCTTGAGGCTATTGTGGTCTGTTTTAACCACGAACTTATTCCCCACCAAGTACTGTCGGAACTTGGCTAATGCATGCATAATGGCAAGCATTTCTTTGTCATAAATTGAATATGACCTTTCCACACCCCTTAATTTCCGGCTTTCAAACACAATAGGGTGTTTGTCTTGCATCAGGACAGCACCAACTCCTTCACCCGATGCATCACACTGCAGCTCGAATGGCTTAGAGAAATCAGGGATAGCCAAAACTGGGCACGAGCTCATGATCTTCTTAAATTTGTCAAACACAACTTGAGCCTTTTCTGACCAAACAAAGGCTCCCTTTTTGGTGAGATCAGTAAGGGGAGCCGCATTCTGAGAATACCCCTTAACAAACCTCCGATAGAACCCACAAAGGCCCAACAAGCCTTTCAACTGTGTCAAACTTTCAGGTGGTGGCCAATCAACCACGGCTTTGATCTTTTCCGGATCCACCTTTACTCCCTCAGCATTGATTATGTGGCCAAGGTATAATAACTCCACCATTCCAAATTCACATTTGGAAGCCTTTGCGAACAAGCTCTCAGATTCCATGATACTAAGCACTTCCTCCAAGTGCTTGAGGTGATCTTCCCAAGTCTTGCTGTAGATCAGAATGTCGTAAAAAAAAATCAGCACAAATCTCCTTAACTGATTCTGAAACACACGGTTCATGCAAGACTGAAAGGTGGCCGGTGCATTAGTCAAACCAAATGGCATGACTAAGAATTCGAAGTGGCCATAGTGACATCTGAAAGCTGTCTTTTCCACATCTGATCCCCTCATCCTTATCTGATGGTAACCGGATCTTAGATCAATCTTTGAGAAGAACTTAGCCCCATGTAGCTCATCAATGAGCTCATCTATTCTGGGAATGGGGTATCTATTCTTGATAGTGCTTTGGTTCAAAGCACGATAGTCCACGCACATGCGCATGGTACCATCCTTCTTCTTTACAAGAACCACTGCAGAAGCAAAGGGGCTCTTGCTTGGGCGTATGAAACCCATCTCCAAAAGTTCTCGGATATTCTTCTCAATCTCATCCTTTTGCCTCTTCGGATACCGGTATGGAGTTGTGATCACCGGTTTAGCTCCTTCCTTGAGCTCTATTATGTGTTCTGAACCTCGATCAGGGGGAGGTCCAGGAGGTAAATCAGCAAACACTTTACTCTTTTTGGTGAGTAAAGATTGGATATCAGGAGGATGCTCTACTTTAGTTTCAGCTGGACTTGCTGGAAGAATCATGCACTCAGCAGCCCATTCCACTTGATCATGACGTATCAACTTCGCCATCCTCTTGAATGATACAATCCGAGGACCACCATTTGACATACCTCTCAACACCACCTTCTTCCCATCGGATTGAAACTTCAACTCCATAGTTTGCAGATTTAGAGAGATCTCTCCAAGAGATCGCAGCCATTGAATGCCAAGGACAGCATCCGTATCTCCAATACTGACCACATAGAAGTCATCCTTGACTTCGTAATTGCCCAATTGCATTGACATGTTCGGAATCCTCTTGGTGCATGAGATGTGAAACCCATCCGCAACCATAACTCTGAACCCTTCAAAGTCTTCTGTTTGCAATCCTTTCTTTGCCACCACAACTTCGTCTATGAAGTTATGTGTTGCACCAGTGTCAATCAAAGCAACAATACGTTGCCCTTTGATCATTCCCCGAACTTTAAAGGACTCATTCTTTTGGAAGCTCGAAAGCTGAGCCAATGTACCACCACTTTCTTTTTCACCTTCAGACTCTTCTGGAGTATTTTCTTCATCGCTGTCCTCAAAGTCAGCTTGCTGATCAGAAAAATCAGAATTGCTTTCATCAGCTGTATAGAACTCAATTTGATGAATCTTAGCTCCCTTGGGGCACACATGATCTTGTGACCATTTTTCCCAACAACGGAAACATAAACCTTTCCTACGGAGTTCATTGATAGTCTCTGGATCCAATCTTGAGCCAGGAGGTTTCTGTGGTTTAAACTCCTTATGATGAGGCTTCTGATGAAACTTTTTCCCTCTATCTCCTTTGTGAAAAGCTGGTTTGGAATGGAACTTTGCTTTGGGAGCAGCCCACTCCATGTTTCTAGCTTTTTTCATTGCTTCTTGTAGGGACGGTGGATCAAAAGCTTTGATCCAACCCTTGATTGGCTCCATCAATCCTTCAGTGAATAGGATTACTAACCTTCTCTCTGTGATTCTAGTGACCATAACTGAAAGTCTTTGAAACTCAGCTATGTAGGCATCCACAGTGCCATATTGTCTCAACTGTGCCAACTCCCTAAAGTGCACTTCTGGGTCCTTCTTCTCGAACCTTTCAATGAATCTATTGGAGAATTCATCGTATCTAGTGATTGACCCATGACCTAAGGTGACTAGGCCATGGTACCACCATTCATGCGCCACCCCATCTAGGTGTAGCGTAGCGAATCTAATCGCTTCTTCTTCAGCCATTGGCCTAAGTGCCAAATAGTTGTCTAGTTTTTGTAACCATGCTCGAGCAGAATTATTATCGCTTCCATCAAAATGGGCAAGCGTAACCTTGTTGAGAGCTTGATTCCAATCTCCTTGTGCTGGGGTTCTTCTTTGATCATAGTTTCTCCCTTGGCCTCTATCCTTCCTTCTATACTCCATGTAATCATTGAAGGACATGTCAATTTTTACTTCATCAGGAAGAGTGTCATACTCTGTTCGGCCTATCCTCACCCTCTCCAAGGATGAAACATTTTCTTCAGGATCAGGCTGTGGGATTGCTGGTGTCAGAAACGTGGGTTTGAATGGTCTAGCAGAAATGTAAGTGTTGCTCACTGCAGGTTGGGCAACATGACCATTGTGTGGATTGGAAGCACTGTGCTCCCCGGTATGCCCTGTATTGTGTTGTGGTATATTGGGACCCAATCTCCCCAACAGGAGAGAAAACATATCCATCATGGCATCCATCTTCTTATCGAGTCCTTGACCCAAATTGGCTGAATTGTCTACACCCTTCCCATTGTCACCTCTGTTGCCAGAACTTCTTTCATTATCCCCCATTTCTGTTTCTTGCGAAGGCTCCCAATTAGCCCTCAAAACCTCGGAAGCTGTGTGACCTTCTGGGGCTTGATGCAACTGTGTCTGAACTGTACCTCTCTTGTATACTCTTGCCAAATACCTCTGTTCTCTGTCACTCATAGAAGGCTGATTTCACAGGATGGCAGGAAGATGGCTCTGATACCACTGAAATATACCGAGCCAAATTTTTTGTTTTTCAATGATTCAGATTACAAATTACAAACATGCACCCGTTAAGGTTAGATAGATAAACCGAAACGTGCAAGAAAGCAACCCTAACCAGAATGGCACCGCTGAGGGTGAGCATTGGTCAGAGGGTCTTCTAATCTATTTGCAGAAAGGAACTCAACGTCAAGTATGTGCTACCCAATCCGATGCGGAGTGAGGGCCGTACCATTCTCAAGGTCTTGGGATTTGTGCATTTAATATAAGTGGCATTTAAAGTCTGTTTTGAGTTTCTAGTTTGAGCGCCTTATTGTTAAAGGTGTTTTGCATTAAATATCTAGTCATTTGGATCAGTTTCTAGGAAGATCTGATCAATTACATAAATCTGTGTTGCTGGTTTATGAAGAAAAAATACAGTATTGTTATAACAGCGTACAGGGATCTGCTCTTTTGCTCTTGGATGGTTGTTGGGACTCTTAAAGGCTTCACGGAGACATCATTGAAGATTGCACAGATTAAAAGAGGTTGGATCCGTTCCTTTCATGCAAATTAAGCTTATTCTTGGCAATCATTGAATGCTTCAATATTATTGCAATATTCTTAAAGGCTGATTTGTAATTTGTAGCAAGTAATCATCTTTTAAATTGTATACTGGCAGTAGTACTGTCGGTCCTAGATTCTTGCTCAGTCAGATTGTAATGTTCTCTCTTTCAGCATTTTGATATTGTATGTAATCCATATCCGCCCTATGGTCGCTACTTTCCCGTCTTGGGTCAGCAAGCACATTCTGGGTGTTGAGGGTTTTCAGTTTTCGGCAATTTCCTTCAAGCAGTAGTTTTTGTATTCAGCATTTTCTTTCAAGCAGTAGTTCTGTATTTACTCCGTCATATGGTCGCCCCTCACTCCGCATCGGATTGGGTAGCACATACTTGACGTTGAGTTCCTTTCTGCAAATAGATTAGAAGACCCTCTGACCAATGCTCACCCTCAGCGGTGCCATTCTGGTTAGGGTTGCTTTCTTGCACGTTTCGGTTTATCTATCTAACCTTAACGGGTGCATGTTTGTAATTTGTAATCTGAATCATTGAAAAACAAAAAAAATTTTGCCCCAGATATTTCAATATTGTTGCCAACAGCTTTGAAAGCTGGATATTTTGTTCACTCTTGGATGAGAGTTCTGCTTGGTCACTACCAGGTATGATTTCGCTATCCCAACCCCTGGTAAATCTCCATGATGAAGTTTCGGGAAGAAGAATATCGAAGTACCTGCTTTTTTATCAATCTATTTGAGCGCAACCTGCCTTGTATCCATTAGCTTGTTGTTTCATCTCCCTCCCTCCTGGGATAGGGGTTCCTCCTCCCTCGGAGCCTCGCCTGCACACCCCACACGCTCATTGTTGTTTACCGTATTGTCCTTCAAATTCACTGGGACAGGACTCCTCCTCCTTAGCAAAGATTTCGTTGGGCCAAGACATCAATTTGTTTCTTTTTGTAAACATTTCTCCTAGCCCATACTCGATAGAGTTCCTCCCTCCTTTTTGCAGCCCTGTGACTAGTTTATCAAAGAGTGTTTGCTTTGTACTAACCTTATCCCAGATATACCTCAGAGTTCAGCCTCGGTCATATTCTCAGGAGACAGCGAATTCAAGTGATCCAACCAACCCATTCCCGCTCCTTTACCCTCATGCTCTGTTTACCTTGAAGGTATTGAATAGATTAAAAGCTAGAATAGTCGTAGTTAAGATCTGTGGAAACCAGAGAAAAAAAAAGCTACGCGGGCGCATTTGTGTTTGTGCACTCCTGTGCCCCACCATGAAGCTATGCAAAAAAGATAGGAAACCTTAGTTAACCTTTTCCTTTTACTTAATGATAAGCTTTTAAGTAAAGCAGCAGAGGACTTCTCCCTCTTTAAATAACGAAGAAGTGTTGCAAAACATTTGAAATAGCTGAACGTTTACAATCAGCACTCCAGAGGTGCTAATTTAAATGCCAACAAATTGTAAATGGTAATGCTCTGTATGCTGATACTTTGGAAGATCCTAGATTGATCACATGCAATATACCTAGGCTAGGCTATAATTTGAATGTCAATTTAATGATTTCTTCTACCATGGTTTGATCCACTTTTAGTGTCTACATTGGTGATACTCCTATAAAACTTAGGGTGCATTCACTTGGTGGTTTTTCTGTATTTAACAATGGTGTAATTAAAGAATTTCAGAGTTGAGTGGCTCAGTATATTGGAAACCTTTGTAGAAGGCTCCTATTACACCATAAAACTCCTAACGGCCAGAATTGCAAGATTTCTCTACTGGCCATTAATAAGAATCAGCAAGATATATACGGTGCCAACTGGATCTATAAAGCAGATAGCCCCCTTGAAAATTAAAGGAAAAAGCAAAAATACCCAAAAGAAGAAACTTTTAGAAATTATAAACCTAAAGAACTTAGGACTCAAGGCCTTCCTTCTGATCAAATTGGTAGCATTTGATATTTTGTACAGGCATATGGATCCTCTGGATTCTCTGTTTAATCAGATGTGTTAGAAGCAACTTATCTAATGAAGATGAGTAGATGATTCAAATCAACTATCTCTAAGCTATAGAAGTTTCTTAAAAAAAGGAAAATATACAGATTTAATTTGTAGCCCTTGCAGACCAAAATACTCAAGCATGGATGCTTCCTGTAATTTGATGATATTCCTATAATTTGTAGATTGATCATTTTTAAGGCTACATAATTCTTCACATCCAGCAACTCCAGTGATGATAATTTGAGAAAATACAAGAGGGATACTAACAAGTAGCAATCATGCAAAATTCATAACTTGATTCAGTCTGGTCCTAGGACATATTTCACAGAGGTCTTCATAGCATTGTACTCACTATAAAACTGCTTATTATAACACAAACTCAATGTCATAGAAAATCAACATGCATATTTTCTTTATTTCTGACCACTGACAAGAAGAAGAAAAGAATATCCACTTGTATTTTTATGTTGCCAATACACACCAACCTATGCAAATAACACTCTTCTTAGATTCAACAAGCAATGAATATCTTTTATTCAGACAGATTTTTTGTTTCAACAATTCAAAGAAGGAAACAGGAGTGGTAAATGCTACCTCTTTTGCAACAATATGAGCTATCTCAGGAAGACGCCCATCAAAGTACACAATTCTTGCTCCTGTCAAAGTAGATGACAAGTTTGCTGCAGAAAGATCTTCTGGAATCATAGGAGGGCTTCCAGGTGAATGAATACAGGTACGCGTCTTCCTGTGATTGGAAGAACATACACCTCCTAATTAGACAATCGAAAGATATTGATTTCCTAATTAAACAATTTAGAAAGGAATTCAAAAATCTCTATCTAACAAGCATATTTATGCGTCCACCCATGTCATTATCAAAATTTATTTGTTTGTTAATATTAATTAGCAAATAAATTACATTATGCAAATTCAAAGTTCAAACACACACACACACACAGACACACACACATCCCTATGTTGATCCTTGTTCATGTGTCTATGTTCACGCAACACACATGCATGAGTGTGCACAGGTGCCTGTGTATATGTGTGTGTGTGTGAGTGTGCACTTGTGTGAATGCATGCCTGTCCGTTGTGTTGTGTGTGCACACACATTCATGTATGACAAAGCCCCTCCCTCTTAAAACCTCTTCAAACACATACTATCACTATACATATTCCATTCCTTTTGCCTGATCTCACAAACTATTACTCAGCTATACCACCCAGACTTATCAGATCACTGTCAAGATCACACTCATATTATTCAACACTTTCAGCATCTGACATCTACAATCTTCGCCTTGTGATTGTATCTCTCCTTCAGTAACTATTTCTTGCTGCCATAGGACTACAGCTATTAGGGTTCAGTCAATAAGGTACTCATCATCCTCTGACATGGTAATCGGCACCTTCCAACCCAACAACAACATTCGAATTTCATGATTTAGTCATTGATTTTGTCTCGTGATAGAGTCCTTTGAAGTTTGAATTTGCATATATTGTATGATAATTTCAGAATCAGGAAATTTGTAAAGTTGTATTCTCTAATCCTGCTCTTTAAAATTCATATTTGAAAGAGGAAATATTCAGCTAGGTTATTTTTTAGGTTGGAATAGAGTTGTTGATATCTATTGTATAGTGCATGATTTTGCTTTCATCATTGCAAATAGAATTGGTAGCATACACGTGCTTGGTTGTGACCCTATATTATCCAAACTATAATCTACCTAGGATATAATATTATAGTAAGGATTGGAGTGTATAGGTTTTGTAAGCCATCCCACTAGTTTATTAGAGCCAGGCTAGCAAAGCCAAGGCTAGGGTAAGAACGCCAAGCACCTACAATGTGACTCAAGGGGAATGTTGGAAAATGAGCCACACCCTAACCATATATGGACGAGTCACCGAATGAGTAAGTAGCTATGAAGTAGAATACCCCAACAGCACGTGGGTGGTCCTAAGTTCGAGTCCTAACTTGTCCATGAAAATTTTTAATAGTAAATCATCCTACTAGTTAATTAGAATAAAAGTACTTATCCCACGTGTGAAAAACAAAAAAAAACACTTAAACTCAAAACAAAAACTCATAAAGTTATCTCCTCCACCATAAAAAGCCATTCATTTTGTTTTCAAACACAAGGAGAGAAAAACTACCTTCTAAGGAAAAATTGTATGTCATTGGAGAGAAAACCAGCAGATTGATTGAGGACAAAACAGTGATTGAAGATCATTTCGGTAGGTTTGTAGCTGCCATTGACGTATCTAGAGGAGCTTAAGAAGGATTTGGAAGAGGCCACCACTAATTTGGAGCTACATTTCTTCATTTTGGAGCAAATTTGATGAGGTAAGTTAGTATTTTTTGTTTTTTTATTTTCAAATTTCCATTGTGTTCTACATTTGTTTTATTTTATGTCATTTTAGGTTAATGAAAAAAAAAGAAACCCTAGCTATCAAATAATCAGACCCTAGCTGTTTTTTGTATTTTTTCTTAATTTTTTAGCTGCAAACCCTAATTGTTCTTAGTTTTTTCTTATTTTTTATTTTAATTAATTAGAAAGTGTAAATGTTAATTTTTTCCATTTATAATTTATTGCAGCCTACTATTCATTTATAAATTGATCCAAATTTTCAAGCACAATGTCTAACCCAGTTAGAAGGGATCCTTGTTGGAAACATGGCACCCCTAGGGCAAAAAAAGGCGAAGTAACATGTTTTCAATGCAAAACGAAATCCAATGGGGGAGGTATTAATCGGTTGAAGTATCACCTTGCACACATACCATGCCATGATGTTAAACTATGCACAAAAGTGCCCGCTGAAGTTATATGTGAAGTGCAAAGTCAACTAGAGACTTTTGAGCAGCAAGAAGAATAAAAAAAGAGGCAAAGGGAAGAAATGGCAGCCATTGGTGGAGAGAGTTCTAGAATTCCTCCATTTCTCGGATCTATGAGTAGTGGCAGTGGTAGTGGCAGTGTTAGTATTGGCCTCGAATTTGTAAATCTTCATCCAAATTAAATTCATATTTTGTTCCACACAATAATCTAGGTTCCCAACCATCGCTTGAGAGCATGTTGTTGGAACAAGGACAAGCATGATGCAACAAAAAGTGCAATTGGAGACTTCTAGTTCTATTGCACAATTCCATTCCACACAGCCAGGCAATTATTATTATTTTTGTTTTAAAATACATAGTTTGATTTCTATGTCTATTGATTTTTTTGCTTTTAAGAGTATGTGGCATTGAACATTTTGAAGTTAAACTCTCAATTTAAATTTTAAATACTTATTTTGTTTATTTAATTTGTTTTAGGTCTCCTTATTGGCAAAATATGATAGATGTCATTGTCGTTTGTGGTGCGGGATTCAAAGCCCCTAATGACGAGGGGATAAAGGGCTCTATTTTGACTCAAAAAGTGGCTGATGTGAAAGCCAAAATTGATGAGCACTGTGACATATGGAGGAAGGAGGGTTGCACCATCATGATTGATGGTTGGACCAATCAAAGAAGTAGAACATTGTTGAATTTTCTTGTTTCTTCCTCAAGTAATTGTACTTTGTAAAAACCATTGATGAAGTGTTAAGATTTTTAATTTTTAATTTACTGAATTGCTGTTTTTTCTGTTTCTCAAGTGGCACAGTGTTCTTGAAGTCAATTGATGCTTCAAGAAACACAAAAAATGTCGAGTTCCTTTGTGAGGCCTTGGAGGGAGCCTTGGTTGAGGTGCGGGAGGAGAACGTAGTACAAATAGTTACAGATAATACAGCAAATTATGTTGCTGCAAGTAGACTTCTTATGGATAGGCGGGGACCTCTCCTTATTCTAGACTCCTTGTGTTGCTCATTGCCTTGACCTCATATTGGAGAATCTTGGCAAACTTCCCTGGATCAAACATGTATAGAGCAAGGAAGAAATATTTGTAAATATATATATAATCATACTTGGGCCCTCAACCTTATGAGGAAATTCACAAATGAGAAAGAGTTGGCTCGTCCTAGAATAACCCACTTTGCAACCAATTTTATCACATTGCAATCCTTGCTTCAATCCAAGACTGCTTTGAGGTGCATGTTTGTAACTGAGGAGGGGTTTGCATCATCATATGCAAAGACCAATGCAGGGGGGTAGACATGGTTGATTGGGTTTTTGATGAGCAGAGTTTTTGGCAACCGGCCAAGGAGATTATAAAG
>VDFB02088716.1:0-30437 GCA_007258455.2 Sequoia sempervirens | reverse complement strand
TGTTGTATTTTTCTACTAATTTTAGTTTCCATATTTTCTATTTTCTATTTGAACTTATCCTCTTCATAATTTGTTCTTTGTTGTTTTTCTATTTTTTCACTATTATGTCTGTCATCATTTGTTTGTTTTGTGAAGAAAATGCAAACTTCTATTTGTTGTTTTTTGCAAGTTTTAAATCAACACTTCCACCTTTTTATTCAACTCCTCCACAATTTAGGTATAAGTATTTGTTCTTTTAGTCTATTTTTATTTCAACACTTTAGTAGACAATTTAGCATCTACACTATTTCAATGCCTACAATGTTTTGCCACCTACACTCTTTCAACAGTGCCTGTAGTGCAGAAAAATGTATACCTTTACATTTTCACACTATGTTTGCATCCCCTTAATTAATTGGACTTAATTAAGCCTCTAATTGACCCAATTATGCATTTAAAATCCTAACTAATTTCATTTTCCGAAAGGGGAACCTATATTAAACAATTGCAAACATCAAATTAAACACCTTGGAAATTGAGTGTCCTAGATTTAGGGCCTAGGACCCATTTTCCCAAGGGCGAATGAGTTCTCCTTAGGTCTTAGGTCCCAATTGTTAATATGTTTTTGGTGGCATTTTTATGATTCAAATTGAAGTTGCAATGGTCGGCTTTTGAATTTTAATTGCCGGGAAATTAGAAAATACCTATAAATACCTAGTCTTTTTATCAATTCAAAACATCTAGCATTGATGAAACTTTCACAAGAGCAAAGACTATTGTCAAGAGCATTGAAGAGTGGATTTATCAGTCATCTACAACAACATACAAGACCCTATCGTGATGTCAAGATTTATGTGTGTTCATGTTATTTTTGGAGCTAACATTGTGATGTAGGTTTCAAGTTTTCAAGCATCAAATCAAGTGTCAAATCATGCATCCAATCAAGCCATTTCATGCAAGATCTAATCTTTGGAGTGATGTGCTAGACTTCAGTCCTCTAAGGGCAGCCATTAAAGGGTTTGGTGAGTTGCAACATGCTAGTGTTCATTCATCATTCCTTCCATTTATGATTTCATTTCATTATGAAGGTTTAATTACCAAACTAAGATTTTACCAAGGTAAACCCTTATACACCAAAAATAAAAAAAATTCTCCTCTTTGTGTGTTTGCAGATTTATAGGAGTGAAATTGGATCAAAAGTGCAAAGTTGTCAAGACACAGAAACTCATCTAAATTTTTTATTTTGACCTTTCGACAATAAAACCTAGAGAAATCAGAGCCTTAGATCCAACATTAGAGGACTGCAAAAAGAATTTTCAGAAAAAGATACAAGGACACATTTGCTAGAACATGTCTTACTATCACTTTTGGAGCCAGGTACAAACCATCTTAACCTTCTCATATCTACTAGTTAATGATTGTTTATGATAACATCATCATAATACTTTGCATTCCAAGTGGTAGAACTCAATTATTAGATCATTAATGCACTTTTATTCATCTCCCAAAAGTGCCTTTTAGTTATCTATTGGGGTGTCCAGATTTGGCTAAAGCATCCTTAGACATTTTTTAGGATAAGATATTCTGGGTTAATAGATATCATCCAACAACCCTCAGATCTGCCTGTAAATGGTATTTTTTGTTAGTATTATGCTTTAATCTGCATTTCAAGTTTTACATTACACAATTGAGCTCATTAAGTATTTTTATTTTATCTCCCCAAAGTGCATTTCAGTCATATTTTACCAAATTGTCATAAGGAAAACATCAAGATCTCCAATAGGGTTGACTCATCTAAGGGTTGAAAGTCAATACTACCTTTGGGGATCTCCTTTTCCTAATGAAAATAGAGAAAGGTAGGTGCATCATACATCCATTTAATTATCCCATTTCATCCCACTTACCTTTTTCTATGTTTCAACACCTACACTATTTTAGGGTGTCAATATTTTTGTTTATTTGGTATTTTCTTAATTTTTTAGCTAATCTTATGCATTGATCAGTGTAACAACCTAGTGGTGCAACTGTATTCACTTGACAAAGTCCTAAGTGCAAAATGCTAACACATTTCTTACAGATTTTGTTTATCCAAGGATTTTCATTCACACTAATTTAGTTGTAGTAAATTAGCTTAGAAGGTGAATAAAATTCTATGTAGTATTTTTGGATTTTTTAAGGCATATGCTCTCCCCTTGCACTTAGTGCAATCTTTGGGATCAAAAGTATTATGTGCTTTCATTTTAATGTTTTAGATTACACCCAAGGGTGCTATCTTGTGTGTATGCTCTCACAATGTGCTTCATGCATTCTTGGGTGACCAAAAAAATTTAGCATTACTTTCATAGTAGGAGGCTACTTGGGGATATCATCACCCTAAGAGAAGACATCAATCACGTGAATATGGTGGGGTATATACACCCACCCTCATTCACAAATCCCACTCTTTTGAATCACAAATGATCAAACTCTAGCCATTGCTATTGGAGTTAAGTGAACAAATAATTTTTTAAGATCTATTATTTTTAATTTATAAATTTAACTAATATATATATATATATATATATATGTATGTATGTATGTATGTATGTATATATATATATATATATATGTATGTATATATATGTATGTATATGTATATGTATATGTGTATGTATATGTATATGTATATGTATATATATACTATTTCTTTGAAATATAAAAATAATAATTTACCAAAATAAGTTTAGAAATATAAAATAAATTTAAATAAAAATAAGAAAAGAAAAAACACAAAAAATAAAAAGAAGAATACTTGGAAATGTGGTTGAAGGGAAAGCAACCAATTAGGCGTGCAAGAGGTTCTCATTAAGTTTGTAAGGCTCTCATAAAGTTTCTATGCAAAAGTAAGATAAAAACCCACCATCCCCACCTATTTACATTCAAACCCCCTCACTTTGAATATAAGGGGTTTCAATCAAACCCAATCCCACAAGTAGGCAACACACGTGTTGACTAGGTCTAATCAAAGCCCCCCTTAAATTGAACCCTGATAATTTTGAGCATGATTTTTTACTACAATTTTTTATTTTGACCCAAAGTGAGATTCACTATTTGTTCTTACTTGTGTTTTAAAAACACCTATAAGAACTATACATTATAACCTTTAATTGAAGGTCAAACCTTCAATTAAGGGTTACTAACTTATGGCATGACTAGGACCTTCAAATGGTGGTAATTATAATTAACAAAAAAAATCATTTGAAGATGTAACATATTTTTAACCTTACAAAACTCATTTTTTTAAAAATGGCCCACAAGTGAAACATGCCTTTATGCTTCCACCCTCAAATAAGGAGTATAATCAACATGGAGCTTATGAAGAAGTGAATTGAATGCATCCAAAATATAATGAAAAAATAATGACAAGTTTGATGAAGAATGAAAATTTATAAAAACATTAGAAAAATGTATCCATGGAACATACACCATCGTTCTTTTGGTAAAAGGATGTGACGTTATGAAGGATCAATGGATCTATGCAACAAATTATGAGAACATGTTGAAATCCTTGATATAAGCATGAATAGAAGATAATATATAGAATAAAATTACAACAATCAAATAATATGGATTGAGAAGAAAGATAACCTAGAGCAAAAACCTTAGGTGCATTTAGACAAACACGAGTTACCTAAAATTTACCTTAGAAATAAGACACACCTTTTTGATTAATGTAGTGTTCAATTAATAATAAGATAATAAAAATTACTTACGCACTAATTTAACCAATGATGTGAGATAGCTAACTAGAACTAGAAATGATAAATAGAAATAAGTAAGATAAGGAATCAAGCATTTCAATATGATTTTTATAATTGTTATCCTTAGGTTAGATGAAACAGTCTTATGGACATGATAGAGTCGATATTTGATACTAAAATGATGCATAGATGGAAGAAACAAATTCATAGAGTATTTTGATGGCCTATATTATTCCACACTTGCAATCTAGTCATCTTAGCATAGTTGCATCTTGTAAGAAAAGTTATATCCTATGTTCTTGTTGACTCTGAAATTTGTTTGCATGTGTATGTATCCATGTTTCAGATGAATGGGTTGTTGAAGAGCCCACTAAGGGTTTGTTGTGTGTAAAATTTCCTCATAATAAGTCAAACCCCCTTGTCTATGTATAAAGATTGAACACACATGAGACAAATTTGTAGAATGCCTATGATTATGTAGTATTTATTAATGATAATGCAAGCATGATGGATCCAATTTATATTGTGTTTGTTTCCCTTTCAAATTGATGTTTTCTTCATCCAATATAGTCTTAGAGGGGTTGTCCTTAAAAATAATATTGAGTGCTCAATTTGAGTTATTTTGACATGCAAGCCAATAAATTAGAATTAATTTTTGGAATTAAATGAGCAAGAAGAGCAATCTAATTGAAAATTTGAAGGATGGAATAAGACCATATGTGTGGATATGTGTGAGGGACAGAACAACAAATGTGATTTAGTCTTGGACTAAAAACCCTAAAGATTTGGATTGGCTTAATTCTATGACTAAAGTAACGATATTCAAAGTGATTAATTGTAAAATCATAATCAACTTATACACAAAATATGATAAATTGAACATCAAATTGATATATTCATAACAAAACTAAAAATGAATATAAAATGAAACACATACACTTTACTCCTCTACAATAACAACTCACTCAATGAAGAGATAATACGTGATTTTTTTATTTTTTTTAAATTTTACCAATTTTGAAGTCTAAGTTTTGTTCCCATTTAGACGGCTTTAATGAATGCATATTGTATGCATAAAAACCAAAGAACTAGACAAGTTGGTAAACAAACCCTTATAAAATGATACATTTGGCTGTATGCACTTTAGATCTGATATTTCTATATGTTTGAACATGTAAAATAGAAAGGGTAGGAGAGTACGCAGTCAACTGCTGACTACATTTTACGGTGGAAATAGTGAGCAATTTGTATAGCAATCCCATATGTGTATATATATCTCTGTATATATGTATCTGTATATATACTTTATGTGTATATGCATTTTTTTCAATATAGATATGTTTTATGTGTATATGTATCTATCTATATGACTATACATTTTATGTGTATATATCTCTGTATATATGTTTTTGCCTTAAGGCTAATTGCTGGAGTGCTGGCAGCTGATTCAACATATTTTTCAAAGCACATGAGTTGGGAGTAATCTAATACTTCAAAGCTACCTATAAACGATCCAATTCTAACTGTACCCAACATAATCTTCAATAGATTTCCAAATAGACTGGATAGTCCATGTGATTACATATAGAGACATTGAAGCCCGAAATTATTTCTCAGAAGCTCCCAAAACAAGAAATACAGAGGAAGACATATGTTCAGTAACATTCATACAGTGTAATATTCACCCTTAGACGGAAATAAACATCTCCCTCATATGAATCAGTAGAAATGGTGGCAATTCCTCTTGCCATCAAGAAATCACCTGTACCACCCACAACAGATATATCTCTGTACTTGGTCAGGATTGGATCTGCTCCATTGAAGGTGATGGTGCCCTTATAATCTGTTGAGTTGAGCACAAATGTGAAGCCAAGCCAAGCACTGAAGGTATTCTTCATGTCATAGAAGTAAAAGCCCTGAGCTCTTCCCACTGGAGGAGAGTGCAGATTGTTGTCCAGAGTGATGGGATCATCAAACACAGCAAGGTTTCCAAAATGGTTATTGCCTGTCATAATGGTGAGATTAGCTCCTTCAGGGGCTGCAACAAGTGCAGATGTTGCATTGTGGGCATTTTTACCATTGTAGAGTATATCATGAAAGTATAACACAAGGTTTCTACAGGGCTTTGGAAGCTTCTTCTTCCAGCTATGACAGTCTGCAGATTTTAGCAGGATGACTGACACCAGAAGCCACAGAAAACATAAATGTAGAATTCTAACAGCTTTCATTGCCATTGGGAAAAAATATATGCAAATCTCTCTCTGCCCAGATATGAGAAAGCAGGGCTCTCAATTAGACAGAGAAGACTAGAGGTACACATTACAGCTTAGACCTTAACTCTATTTATAGCAGATTTAGATGCATGGCAAAGAAAATCTAACACCTTTTAAAATGTTATCTTAAAAGTAGTAGGGACGGAGCATCCTCATCCCCAACTCAATTATTATTTTTTTGGGATCTTGTGTTAGAATTGATCTTTGCTTTGACCACATTATTCAAGATAGATTAGAGTTAGTACAGACAATAATCATGCTTTTAAAAAAAGCTTTTTGGTTTTTAGTTATAAAAATTGAAAATGACAGTGGTCAATTATTGATATTTAAAAAAAAAAACATTTGATCTTTGAAATCTCACTAGTTTATTAATTTTATTTTCAAGAGTGATTTGTATTTTACCTTTTTCAAATTCTATCAAATCTCATTAGTAGATAAGAGTTTGTGTAAGATATTTTAGATTTGGGTGATTTTTTTATATAGATTTTGTTTAAAAAATATAAATGTAAGTAATAATAAAAATAAATTATTTTGTCAATAGTAGCATGGTGTCTTGGTGAAGTTGTTGTGTTGTTTTCCTTCTCATTAAGATTCAAGCCTTATTGGCTGTAATTGTTGAGAATTTATATTGGGGATGAGATCCCCCGTTTGTGACCTCCTAAGTTCATAGCTCCGGATCAAAAGAGTTTACCTCTTTTATTAAAAATAACAATTTAAAAAAAAATTAAAAAAATAGAAACAAATTATTTTAGTTGTGTTTAAATATGTCAATTTTTTTATGGTAGGTAAGATAAAGATATTTATCAAAGTCAAAATAAAATTTAAATGAGGAAGGGAGGACAAATTTTAAATGATAAAAATAGAAACAAATTACTTTAGTTAGAGGGGTTGTGTTTAAATATGTAATTTTTTTTATGGTAGGTAAGATAAAGATATTTATCAAAGTCAATAAAATTTAAATGAGGAAGGAAGGACAAATTTTAAATGATATTCATGAACTGAAAGGTGGTGGATAACAAGGAGTTGTGTTTAAATATGTCAATTTTTTATGGTAGGTGAGATAAAAGATATTTATCAAAGTCAATAAAATTTAAATGAGGAAGGAAGGACAAATTTTAGATGATATTCATGAATTGAAGGGTAGTGGATAATAAGGCATGAGAAACGTGAAAGAAATTGATGGAAGGAGACATGGGGGTTGGGAATTTATGAGGCATGGGTTGTGTAGAGCAAGAAACAAGGGCATGTAGTTCCATTTTCTACAATATGGGCATGGGTATTTCAAAAAATGGATAAGGCAAAAGTTAGTAGGGGAATGGTGGAGTAAGGTATGGACATTCATCATCGCATAAAGGATAATAAAATTTTGTCAAAAGAGTAGTTACAATTTTCCTAGTAGACATGTGTGCAAAATGTAGAAGCATAAAGAAGACACAAAAATTATCTTGGATGAATCCCTCAAAGAAATGTGATCTCAATGAATACCATGATCAAGTAGGATATGCACAAAATTGATTTGTTGTAAAGGCTTTAGAAACTTTCAAGCAAATGCAATTAACAAGTGTAAAGCCAAAAGCCACAACCTTTGTTGGCATCCTCCATGCTTACATGCCAAAATGAGAGCTTTGGAACAAGTTGTGGATGTCCATCAAAGCATAAAGGATAGACAATTTTTGTGACAAGAGGGGATGGCATTGCAAGTGTGAAGGGAGGACATATTTCCTCACAATGAGTAACAAGCAAAGTCGAGGTATGGAATAAGATAGGAATGTAAGTAAAGTGAATAGGAGGCATGCATTCTCAAAATTCTGGAGTTGCACTTATCATTGCATTCAACAATTAGATAGAATGATGCCTCTTTAGAAGGAGGAGAATATACTCCTTTATCATGCATTATTATTTTTGGAATAATAAAATGAAGATAGCAACAAATGATAAAAGGAGATTTTGTGAGAGAAGAGGAGGTAGTACCATAGAGGCATTCATAGAGTGTAGGAAAAGAGATTTCACCTATTGGTGTTGCAAAACCAATCACTCCATGATGAAATTTTTTTCTTCAAGCAAGAAATTGTGTCAAGACATTTATCTAAATTGGTATATTGGTTAATTATTTTATAAGTTTGTTATTAGTTTATTTTCCTAGTAGCAATTTTCTTTTCCATCAAGAGAAAATGGAAAATCTATAGTTTTATTTACAATATAAGAAGCAACTTATTAGAATCTATAGAATAAGAAAGATTATGAAACTTGTTCATACAAAAGGGATATTTAACAAATGTAGGTGTGGATATTAGCTATATAGAGCAGTATTCTTAGAGATGATATGTGAATCCCAAAAACAAGGTATAGGAGTATGCTAGTGATTGTCAAGTTCAAGGTTGTTAGAGAATGAATATCTATTTAAGTTTCTTAATGTAGATATTTTGTGTGACCTAATGCTCAAGATCTATTGGTAGAGAATGAAATAGAGATTATCCACTTTCCAAATGGGTGCACACACATGTCTACATGTGTTCCCCTTTCCCCACACCCTTGATTACATTGTGAAATTTGTTCTTTCATTACATTGTAGCTACTAGCTAATTATCACAAATACATTGTGCACCTTGTAGTTGGTAGTTAAATAGCATGCATAATATAGGTAACATGAATTGTTACATATATACTATACAAACGGTTAAGTAATTAAATTTAAATTTAAAATCTAAATTTATATCAATTGTGAAAGAAATCTAGAATATGAGAGCTTGTATTAGGACATATATGTTGCATTATACATCTCTTTGATTCTAATATGTTATGATTCTTGTAATCACCATCTAAAATAACCCTCCTTTTATTAGGTCTTATATGTAAAGAACTATTATATACATATTTTAAACCACTATTATTATATTGGCTAGAATGAAGGAGTTGATAGTTTTGATGTTAGTAGAAGAATCTATTTGTTTCCCAAGTGATGATATTTAAGCATGTATATTTCTTTGATTTATAACACCACTAAATTCTTCTCGTGTAAGTTAAAGAAAAAGACAAAAATCTTTTAAGTATCTCATAAAAAATGTGCATCTAAAAATAATATGTTTCTTAGTCTTTGCATCCTAAAAGTAATAATTAGACATATATTCTTCTCTTGGAATGTAGTAGTCTATATTGATGGGAGTTGACACATCTATTAAAGGAAAATTTTAAGTTCATGAAACGAATGATATGGAAGATAGTTTAGAAAGATAATATCTCCATAACATATTAAGAGTACAAATATATAATAATAGAATTTTGAATTAAAAAATATATAAATATAAATAGTACAAGCCTTGCAATATCCTTTCAAATATAATTATTAATCTCCTCTAAATTCACTCTAAAATTGAAGATCCAAAAAGATGTAATAAAAGATTATGAAAAAAAACAACATGAGTAATATAATTTATATATATTTTTATATAATGTGATTCTTCTTTTCTTAAATTATTTATAAAAGGAAAGAAGAAACTTATTTTGATAAATTTGAGATGGAATTATGACCCTACTACCAAGATATGGTGTTCTTGTCTCTTGGTTGTGCAAGAAATATAAGATTGGTTGGAGGTTCCAAATCCTCTATTAAATGACCCTTGTCCATAGGCTGTTCCTTAGTGTGACGGTCACCCTTCATCATCTTCTAATAATTTTAGGTAATTTTAGGATCTATGTAAATAATATGACCCCACTATCTATTGAACAATTTTCCACCCTTTAAATTATCTTTCATTTGAGCAATGTAGTTATATGGGTAGGGAGTGCTCACTCATGTATCCAAACTTAGTGATCCCAAATAATTGACTAGCACAAGTAAGTTGAAAAACCAATAAATTTCATGTTCAAATTATGATGAAAGATCTTTGTGTTTATATTACTTTAATAAATAATTAAACACTTAGGTATTATTAAACTAAATATACTAATTAACCACCTTATTATGTCAAGAGGTGTTGTACAATAACATTAAGGAATGCCATATCATGACTGTATTAAAAAAGACTATCTAGAACATACATTTAAAAAAAAAAAAACTATAAAATAACTCTTTAGTAAAAGAAATAACTTTTAAATAAATAAAATAATTTCAAACTAATCATGTACATAAAAACTAAAACACAGACATATATTTGAAACAAAAATCAAAATATATCTAAAAAAGGTAAAACTCTAAAATAACTCTTAAATAAAAATAACTCTTCAAATAAAAATAGAATAAATTATATAAAAATAAAATAATTTTTAAATAAGTAAAATAACTCTAAAAATAAATGATCATAAAAATTTAATATATATTTTAAAAATTAAAAATTTAATATAAATATTTTAAAAATTAAAAATTTAATATAAATATTTTAAAAATATTTCAGAAAATAGTGTAATTAATACTATACTTTTTCAATACAAACAATTCTTTTTTAAGTATATACCAATATGCTCGCACATGCCAAGCTGGTCAAGAATGAATATGCTCAGTTTCCCAAAATGGCATACATCATTAGAATTTGGAATTATGCTTTATTTGGAATTATGCATTTGAGAATTATTAAAATATTTATATAAGTTGTGCAATGGTCAATGCATTGATTGTTCATGTTATTATTTATTTATATGATTTCATAATTGATGGCCCTTTTTTCAAATCGGTAAATAAAAATTAGATATTTATGTTTATTATTTTTGTGTATAAATAAAATGATAAGAGGATTGAGAGTGCATTTATAAATTTTATTTTATTATTTTCAAATTATCATCAATTTTTTCTATTAAAAATTATTTATTAAAACATATTTATATAATAAAATTTCTTCCCAATAAATATTTCTTTCTTTCCTACTGATCTTCAACTACTTTTATAAAAAGTATATATATTTTATTTATACATTAAAAAATCTAAAATTAAAAAACAAACAATATACACTTTTAAATATATCACTAAATTATTATTCTAATTGAATCAAATTTAACATTAAAAATTAGCCACATAGAAACAATACACTTAATTGACTAGATTTCTTTAATTGATTGATTTCTTGTTATTTATTTAAGTATGATGTCACATAGTTTGACTATATTTCTCCAATTGATAAATTTAGCATGTGGTTGATATCTAATAATAAACAACTCATTATGTGCCAAAAGAAGTCGGTGAAGGTAAGACAATTGGTAGAAAGGATGGCCGCGTTTTTCACCAATTTATTTATTTGTCGAATGTAGTTAGTGTCTACATGCATGGAAGAAAGAGGTGGGTGGGGCCCAAAAACAAGATTTCCTGCTAAAATAGAGACAAAGATAATCTCTATACAAAGATCTTACAAATTTAGTAATGTTATTTTTGTTGGTAGTTGGATATGTTAACTTGGGTTCAAGTGAGATGAGCTGTAATCTCCAATAATATGTCTCTATGGTTTTTTTTAATTATTATTTAATATTTTATAGTGTATTCTCAACTCGACATCTTAATTTAAAGATTAAATAATAAGCATATCCATGTTACTAAAACATTAAGTATATCTCTTAAATTAAAGAGGGATAAATGGTTGTTCAAAAGAAAGGGTTTTAGAAAGTTTAGGTTTTTTATTTTGATTTGTATTGGATTATAAATTGATATTAAGAATTGATAGTATATATTATTATTTTTTATTTGTTGTTTTATGTGTGAGAATGTTATTGAAAATAAAATTTAGATCATTTTATTAGGAAAATTGTGTTATCTAGATTATAAAATTGAAATAGTTTTAGTAGAGTAATAACAAAGTAAGTATACAAGAACACAAGATTTATCTTGTGAAATCTTTATGAAAAAATACAATAAAATATAGTACCGTTCTAATATATTATTTGAACAAGATTTATATATGTGTATGGATGGATTTATGGTTTAGTTGGAGAACATGGATAATGGGAAGTTTAGAGTAAAAGCACAACGCTGTGGCACACTTTCAGCTAACTTATAAGCACGAATTTAAGTATTTCTAACTAAAAATCAATTTTGGTGATCTAGTAAGATTCATTCTAGCTGAGTTAGATACTTCCACAACTTGTTCAACTAAAATTGTTGGCTAAAAATATATGGAGCACCATTTGAGTCCAATTTGCCAAAAAAATAAAAATTATTTGAAAAACTTGAAGTTTAATAACTCCTCTAATGTAAATAACATTTTTAAAAAAATATAAAAATACCCTTTGTAGATCCATAAGTATAGTTTTGAAAATATATTTATTTTAATAATTTAATTATTTTTTTTATTTTGCTTATAAATAATTAAATTTTGTTTTTTTATTTTTACTAAAAGTAGGTTATCAGCATAAAATATTAGGTTGATTACTATGCAAGGAAAAATACTAAAACTTATTAAAAAAAATTGAAAAAAATATGATGCACTAGATAAAGGAATCTATTTTAAGATGGTATAATTTTTTTTCCATTTTAGATAAATATTTAATATGAAAGTTGATGTCCATAAAAATAGTTGTTTTTTAAGTCACACACATTTTAATATATACACACAAAAAAATTGAAAGAAAAATAATTATATTTTCTATAAAAAGTGTGAAAATACACATTTTACTAGTTTACATCATTTCAAAATTCAAAACATATATGCCACTTTTTAGTGATTCAAGTTTAAAAATTGGATCAACGTTGGTTGTTTCCTTCATAAAGTGTGACACAATTAAAATACATGAAAATTAAAGAAAGTCGTGAGAAATCTAATATGTATCAATTATGGAGTCCCTATCGTTGCAAAAGTAAGTCTTCAAGAGTAGCAACTATGCATTAAGAATATTCTATTAAAAAATGAGATTTATTTGCAATGCCTAATAAAATTTAATGTATATCCCATTTTATATTTTGATCAACGTTGGTTGTTTCCTTCATAAAGTGTGACACAATTAAAATACATGAAAATTAAAGAAAGTCGTGAGAAATCTAATATGTATCAATTATGGAGTCCCTATCGTTGCAAAAGTAAGTCTTCAAGAGTAGCAACTATGCATTAAGAATATTCTATTAAAAAATGAGATTTATTTGCAATGCCTAGTAAAATTTAATGTATATCCCATTTTATATTTTGAAATACAAATGTGATGGATTAAGACTATGTAATAAGGGATTGATTAAGTGAACTGAAGGGGATGGATTAAGAAGGTGAATTAAATAGATAAATTATTCTTTTTCAAAAGAAAAACTATTTAGAAGAAGATAGAAAATAAGAAGAAAAAAAGAATAATCTCCTATGTATTTATGCATTTAACATTTCTTAGCCACTCCAACTACCAAAAATTCATAGTGTGACAACCTTTGACCATGTGGAATGTTCTATTTTTTCTAACTTAACATTTATAATTATGGTTTACATGTTATTTTTAGCATGATTTCATCTCCATGTCTTTACTTTCCCTAAAACCAACTTTCCATCATTTAGAGATAAGGTCTCAACACTATTTTTCTAAATTGATGAAATATATATATATATATATATATATATATATATTCATAAAAAACTAGCTAAATTAATTTGCTTAAAAGAATTATAAATTTATATTTCTAATTAAATAAAAAATATATTAATATTTTTTATATTATTCATGGTATTTATTAATGGTCCCCTCCCATAACTAAGAAGTGGAAATATGTATAATAACAACACAAAAAACTACACCAACCAAACAAAAGGATATAAAATACCACATAAGACTATATAAACACAATAACTACCTTGGAAAACATATACCCATCCATCATAATACTAAGTTATCCCAAAACATAGAACAAAAAAACTACATCATATACTAGCCCATCCAAAAAAAATTAGGGTAGAGAAGACACAACCCAACGTATGAAACCACTCATAGAGGGAGCCACCAACCAATGGTCATGGACCACAGGATAAACACCATTATTGTCTTAGGACAAATGACTCCACAAAAGGTACAATAAAACTCACAATTAACTCTAAATTAGATAACTTGAAGCCATAAATGAACTATGCTTGTTATATTGATTGTACCAATCAATCATTATGTAGCAGGGACATCATATATCCACTTAACAACTCCATAAAACTTGTATTCCATCATTTTCTTAATCACCAATGAAGATCCTAATACTCATGTCCACATGCTTCATGTCTACAAGAGCTTTCTCCTTTTCTACCTTAACTGAAGACTTGACCCAAAAACCTTCCTTTCAAACATAGAAATCCAAATCCATTAGGGCTTTCACTAGAATATCCAATAGAATATCATGCATTATTTTATCCATGATTACCACCTTTAATTTACACAAGAAATATTCTATTATTAAGCCCTTGGAGTAAATAATACCATTATCAATAGTACTATGGAGACCTAATATAGCTTTGATTACCTTTAGCTTCCTCTCACTATTACACCTGAATATATATTTTTAATTAGTTACATGTCACCATGAATGGTGAAATAATTCCCTCACACCACCTCAACCTAGCATTAAAAACATATAAACATAGAGACCAAACACACAAAGAGAAAAAAATTTGACCATGTAGCCAATGTCCAAAGCACTCTACAAACTAACACAATATAAAACCAATACACTACATCACTAAAGAGAGATGCTCTAAGGTGAAGATGAAATATTACATGAATAAGTGGTAATAAAAACTATAAAAGCCAAAAGTGTAAGGAAAACTAGATGCGGAAAACAATTTTCCTAACGTCAATACCTCAAGAAAGAGTGCAAAAGTACTTTTAAATTTTCAATTATAGTCAAGTTAAGATGCACTATGAGATAGATTACAGAAACAGAGTATTTAGACAAACAAACATGAAACACCAGATATACGTGGGAAAACCCTTACGAGAGAAAAACCCACCACACCAAGAGAAATCACTTTGTATTACAGTAATCAAAATTACATACAATTCCAGACTTATCTTTCTAGTTTCATTATACATCAGCATTCATCATGAACCTTCTTCGAATAGAGACATCCAAGTTATAGCCTTTACAGATTTTAAAATTCCTTCACTAATACAGTTTGAATTCTTCACACTTCACTGTTGATTGAACTACTATCCAACCCCCAAGCACCTGCAATTTCCAACTATATCCATGGTGTTCCCTGACTGTCGAGCTCCCTCACAGAACCGTCACAACGAACAGACTCCCAACGGTTCCAATTTGGCTCTTTGATTCGTCCACGTGATGCCACATCAGAAGTCATACTCGGTCAACAGAATTCGTATTGTATTGGCAACTCGGTGAGACACTAACTGTGTCTCGCCGATGCCACATTGAACTCATATCGATGTCGCCAAGAGTTATCGTAGTCGCCAGGACGTTCTATCGAGCTACAAGAGTTTCACCGAGTCACCAAGCAGTCGTCCTGACTTATTGCTTTCGCTAGAAGGTCATAGCGAATCACTAAGGTTACACCAAAGTTCCCATATCTACCGAGCACCAAATGAAAGTCGGCAAGACTCACATCTATCGCCGAGAGTTCATACCGATCTTCATATGCTACTCCAAAGTGTTCACCTGTCACCAAAACATTTGTCCACCGCTGAGAGAACTTACCGATTTATATATGTTTCACCGAAGACTAACTGTCGCCAAGAGTTACCCTGATAGCCATCGACTATCGGCAAGACAATAGCTTATCACTCAGACTTCATAACGAAGTCTAAGAGTTATATCGATAACTCCCAAGTAGTCCCTGTCGGCATGATTCTCGTCTATCGCTAAGACCTTTCTCCGATAGCTTTGAGTTATACCGAAGATTTAACACTTGAGTCTTTCGTCGCTGAGACATAGTCACTTCGGTAGGACATCATACTGAGTGAATATAGGTTACTACGAAGACCTCAATACATACACTGTCAGCGAGAGATAAACACTTCACTGAGACATCTCCCCGAATGTTGAAGTCACTCTGAAACTCCAGTCGCCAAGAGTCTCGCCGATACACGAATGAATGGCCTTTCAACCAGATATCTCCTGAGCGCTATAAGGTCACAACGAACACACCTTGTCACAGCGATAGCTACATAGTAAACCTTTCGACAAGACTTCTTCAGGGTCACAACGACCTGTTCAGAATTGAATAAAACAAACTGCTAGTCGGCCAGACATGGAACCTATCACACCGACTTGGCACTCATGGAGGTTTCAGCCTGTAATGCTTGAGACACATATTTCCAACAATCTCCCACTTGATGAAGATCATACAGGCACCTCCAGAGCAAAAATAATACTTACTGAAAATCATGGGCACTAAGGCCCATTGAACTGGCACACCACCTGAACTTGTCTGTGCTCACTGGCTTCATCAATGCATCTGCAACATTCTCCAGAGTATCAACTTTTTCCAAATGACCTTTCCATCCTCAACCATATCTCGTACAAAGTGGTACTGTACATCAATATGTTTTGTCTTGGCATGGAAAGTTGGATTCTTTGCCGGACATATGGCACTCTGATTGTCACATAAGATTGTTATTTCCCCTGCATCAAAACCAATGTTAGAACACAAACGTTTCAACCATACAGCTTCTTTACAAGCATGGGTAGCTGCCATGTATTCAGCCTCTGTAGTGGACAAAGCGACTACACCCTGCGGCTTGCTCATCCAACTCACTGCACCACCATTTAACATGAAAACGTATCCACTGGTGGATCTTCTACTGTCAATGTCCCCTGCCCAATCAGAGTCTACATAACCACGAATGCTGAGAGTCCTCTGTGATTCAACCGAATTCCCATGGTAACACAAAGCAAAATCTGAAGTTCCCTTCAAATACCTAAACACCCTCTTCACAACATCCCAATGTATTCTTCCTGGATTAGCCATAAATCGACTAAGTACTCCCACTGCTTGGGCAATGTCTAGCCTTGTACAGACCATTACATACATAAGACTACCTACTGCACTAGCATAGGGTACACTGGTCATGTCCTCCATCTTAGTAGGAGATTTTGGACAATCCTCAACAAATAGCTTCATTCCCTGCATGACAGGAACAACTAACTGCTTGCAATCATTCATACAAAATCTCTCTAGAACAGTCTTTATATACTTACTCTGACTGAGCCAAAGCTTTCTATTCTTCCTGTCCCTAGTTATCTCCATCCCCAGAATATACCTTGCTGCACCAAGATCCTTCATTTCGAACTTAGTAGACAACTGAGACTTAAGATCAGAAATCATTAGCTTGCTATTTCCAATGAACAACATATCATCAACATAAAAAGCACTTCCAGCTTTATAGTATACATAGTGATCAGATTTTGATCTCACAAAGCCTAAAGATAATACATGGGTATCAAATTTCTGGTACCACATTCTAGGTGACTGCTTTAACCCATACAGAAACTTCTTTAATTTGCATACCAGTTTTTCTTTACCTTTCTCAACAAAGTGCTCAGGCTGGGACATATAGATTTCTTCTTCAAGATCACCATGAAGAAATGTTGTCTTCACATCCATCTATTCAACCTCTAAGTCATAAGCTGCTACAAGTGACAATAGAAATCTAATGGACGTCAGCTTTGCTACAGGAGAAAATATTTCCCCATAGTCAATTCCCTCTACCTGGGAATAACCCTTTGCAACTAGTCGTGCTTTGTATTTTTCTACACTTGCATCCAGACCAATCTTTTTCTTAAATACCCATTTATAGCCCACAGGTTTTCTGCCTTTAGGCAAGCGCACCAGACTCCAAGTTTCATTTTTATCTAATGACGCCATTTCTTCCTTCATGGCTTCCAACCAAGAATTTGAATCAAACATTTTAATTGCCTCCTTTATAGTCCTAGGCTCATCAGTGCTAGAAATCAAGGCATAGGCACAAGTAGAATCAATCAAAGAGAACCCATACCTATCTGGTTGTTTCCTTTCTCGGGTTGACCTCTTCACTGGCTGAGGCTGAGGTTCATCTTCTTCAGAGCTTTCAGAACTGCTTGAGCTCTCCTCAGTTTCAGGTACGTTTTGAATCTTCAATTCCTCTTTCTCTGGTGTAGGAGGAATTGCTGCTACATCCTACCTCGACTTTGTCTCTGATCAGATCCAAGGTGGAAGGTTTCAGCTCATGAAAGATTACACTTCGCTGTATATAACCTTCTCTGTAATAGGATTCCAAAGCTTGTATCCTTTAATGTTAGCACTATAGCCAATAAAAATACACTTAACAGCCTTGTTCTCCAACTTAGATCTTTTTACATCTGACACATGTGCATATGCCTCACAGCCAAAGACTCTAATATGTCTAAGAGAGGGCTTCTTACCAGACCATGCTTCCAAAGGTGTCTTATCAACAAGAGCAGAGTTTGGAGACCGATTAACTAAGTAACATGTAGTGGCAGTAGCTTCAGCCCAGAACTTCTCCTCCAAACCAACACTACTAAGCATACTCCGTGCTCTCTCCATCACTATCCTATTGAACCTTTCTACAACTCCATTCTGCTGTGGAGTGTAAGGTGTAGTCTTGTGTCTTTTGATTCCATGATCTTTACATTATCTTTCAAATTCATCAGAACATAATTCACCGCCATTATCAGTTCTTAAGCATTTTATTGTTTTACCAGTCTAATTTTCAACAAGATTTTTAAACTCCTTAAATCGACTGAACACTTCTGATTTACTTTTCAAAAAATATATAAATTCTCTTCTTGAATAATCATCAATGAACGACACATAGTATCTTGATTTAGACAAAGAAGGAACATCTACTAGACCAAACACATCCGAATGAATATAGTCTAACAAACCAAAAGATTTATGAGGACTGTCATAAAATGAAACATGATGTTGCTTTCCATATATACAGTGTTCACATAATTCAAATTCCAGATTACAATCTTCAGGCCCCTCAACCAAGTTTTTGTTCTTCAAGGTTTTTAAACCTTTTTCTCCTATGTGGTCTAATCTATGATGCCAAAGCATAGTCTTCTCTGCAGGAAGTTTTACTTCCGTAGAGTTTACATAATTAGGGATATTTCCCTCTTTACCTCCATGAGCAGCTTTTAGTGACTTCGAAGAGACACTGTTACAATGAACAACTTGTGCATCCAGCTTGTACAGGGTACCAATTCGAGCACCTCTAGCCAACACCATTGAACCTCTAGTCATCTTGCAGCCACTTCCCGAGAACAAGACTTGTACTCCAATATCATTTAGCATACTTACAGACAATAGATTTCGAGCCAGACCTGGTATGTGCATAACATTATTGATCCCCTTTATTCTGCCATAAGGGAATTGGATTCTGACTCTTCCACGGCCAACAATTTCCAAGGTTGAATCACTCGCCAAGTACACCTTTCCACCATCATATTCTTCATACTTTGTAAACCATTCTCTGTGAGATGTCATGTGGAACGATGCTCAAGAATCGATCAACCAGACATCATCTGATGCCTGAGTAGCCAAGGCTGCAATGAAGGCGTCACCATCACTATGAGAAGAACCATTATCAAAAGATCCTTTCTTCTTCTTTTTCTCCTCTTTACAATCCTTTCAGACATGACCAGGTTGCCCACAGTTCCAACACTTCACCTTGGACTTCTTGCCAAGGAGACTTTGATCTCCCCTCTGATTTTGATTTGGACTTCTTGTCCTTCTTCTTACCTTTCTCCTTTGACAGCAAGAGCCTCCTTCGCCATCTTAGAAGATTTTCTTCTCATTTCTTTTGACAGCAAAGAACCAAAAATATCTTCCATTTTGAAACTAGATGTTGTACTCCTAATAGCCATCACTAGATGATCCCATGAGTCTGGCAAAGAACATAACATAAGCATACATCGATCTTCTTCAATCTTTACACCAACAGATGTTAATTGTGCGAGCAGCATGTTGAATGCATTCAAATGATCAGCTATAGACCCTCCTTCCTGCATTCTCAAAGAGTAAAGCTTCTTTCTCAGGAACAACTTATTCACCAAAGATTTCCCCTGATAAATAGACGCCAGTCTCTTCCACAAGAGAGAAGAAGACTTCTCTTCATGCACATTAAGAAGAACTGAGTCTTCCAAATAGAGCCTTATCAACCCCTTTGCTTTCTTATCTGCAAGGTCCCATTCTTCTTGCTTCATGTCTGTAGGTTTAGTTCCAGACATAGCAAGCCAAAGGTCTCGATCTACTAAGAGATCCTCCATCTTGAGTTTCCACAATTCAAAGTTACTGCCATTGAATTTCTCTATTTCAATCTTCCCAGATGAACTAGACATCTTAATCTGTAAATAGAAATAACAATCTCTACAAAACTCCCACTGAACAGTATTGACACAAAAAAACCCAATATACCCCCAAGGATAACACAACTGGCCAGGCTCTGATAGCACTTGTAAGGAAAACTAGATGCAGAAAACAATTTTCCTAACATCAATACCTCAGGAAAGAGTGCAGAAGTACTTTTAAAATTTCAATTACAGTCAAATTAAGATGCACTATGAGACAAATTACAGAAACAAAGTATTTAGACAAACACACATGAAACACCAGATATACATGGGAAAACCCACCACACCAAGAGAAATCACTTTGTATTACAGTAATCAAAATTACATACAATTCCAGACTTATCTTTCTGGTGTCATTATACAACAACATTCATCATGAACCTTCTTCGAATAGAGACATCCAAGTTACAGCCTTTACAGATTTTAAAATTCCTTCACTGATACAGTTTGAATTCTTCACACTTCACTTTTGATCGAACTACTATCCAACCCCCAAGCACCTGCAATTTCCAACTATATCCATGGTGTTCCCTGACTGTCGAGCTCCCTCACAGAACTGTTGCAACGAACATACTCCCAACGGTTCCAATTTGGCTCTTCTGATTTGTCCACATGATGCCACATCGGAAGTCATACTCGGTCAACAAAATTCGTATTGTATTGGCATCTCGGTGAGACACTAACTATGTCTCGCCGATGCCACATTGAACTCATATCGATGTTGCCAAGAGTTATCGTAGTTGCTAGGATGTTCTATCGAGCTACAAGAGTTTCACCGAGTCACCAAGCAGTCGTCCTAACTTATCGCTTTCGCCAGAAGGTCATAGCGAATCACTAAGGTTACACCGAAGTTCCCATATCTACCGAGCACCAAATGAAAGTCGACAAGACTCACATCTATAGCTGAGAGTTCATAATGATCTTCATATGCTACTCCGAAGTGTTCACCTGTCACCAAAACATTTGTCCACTGCTGAGAGAACTTACCGATTTATATATGTTTCACCGAAGACTAACTCTCGCCAAGAGTTACCCCGATAGCCATCGGCTATCGACAAGACAATAGCTTATCACTCAGACTTCATAACGAAGTCTAAGAGTTATATCGATAACTCCCAAGTAGTCCCTGTCGGCATGATTCTCGTCTATCGCTAAGACCTTTCTCCGATAGCTTTGAGTTATACCGAAGATTTAACACTTGAGTCTTTTGTCGCTGAGACATAGTCACTTCGGTAGGACATCATACCGAGTGAATATAGGTTACTACGAAGACCTCAATACATACACTGTCGGCGAGAGATAAACACTTCGCTGAGACATCTCCCCGAATGTTGAAGTCACTCCAAAACTCTAGTCGCCAAGAGTCTCGCCGATACACGAATGAATGGCCTTTCAGCCAGATATCTCGCAAGTGCTCTAAGGTCACAACGAACACACCTTGTCACAACAATAGCTACACAGTAAACCTTTCGGCAAGACTTCTTCAGGGTCACAACGACCTGTTTAGAATTGAATAAAACAAATTGCTAGTCGGCCAGACATGGAACCTATCACACCGACTTGGCACTCATGGAGGTTTCAGCCTGTAATGCTTGAGACACATATTTCCAACAAAAATAACATCATTAAAACTTCCGCTAACATAGAAAACATTGAACCATAAGCTTGAAACTTCCCCATGAAAAACAAGCCACTAAGATAACACAATAGCTAAGGAGACTAATCATTCTCTAAAAATATAACAATATTAAGCCAAGCATTCCCATCCTCACTAATTATGTATGTAACCTCTTGAAAGAAGAACCCATGCATTTGATAATAAATATGTAACACCATTCTATTCTCTATAACAATTGCTAAAGTTAACTAAAAAAAACTTAAGTCTCTAACGAGGCACTTTTAAAAGAAGTATTAGCTTTCAATTATGAAAAAAATACTTGTTCACCACATTAATAATTATTTGTGAATCACCTTCAAACTCAATTTTATGATATCCTTTCATCTAATCTATTTGTAGATCCAAAAAGATCTTCCATTTTTACTTCATTATTCAATTCAATTTCTAAGATTTAGTTCTCCTTGGTAGCACAAAGGAAGAATTGAACCTATAATTCTCAACTTACCTTTAGAGGCCTTGTCAAAGCTTAATTTCACACCAACCTTTAGAGTTATCCACTTATCATTACAACCACTTTCCTTGTGACCTATTACAATCCCATTACTAGGATAAATAAATTAATTCTAACAGTTATAAATATTAAAAATAATTAGCTAAATTAATTTATATAAAAATACTAAATTAATTCTAACTAAACTTGTTTTATATTTTATTCTAACTAAGTTTAAAAAATTCTAGAACATTATAATAAATAAATAATATCTTAACTAAAGAATGGACAAGCTAAGTCCACCAACAAGAGTTTGATGAAAATCATCAAAGAATTTTAGATCAAAATAAAAAGAGGTGAGATTATAAGCTCAAGTATGCTTTGTGGGTTGATAGAGTCACTATCAAAGAAGCTATTGGATGTAGCCCATTTGAGTTGATTTATGATGTAGAGGCTAGGATGCATGTTAGTTTAATATCACTTGTATATTAGCTATTACTAGATTTTGGTGAAGATCAACATGATGCAATGTCGCATAGGGTTATGGCCTTGTTGAGTTGGATGAGTTAAGAAGAGAGGCCTATGAAAAATGTATTCACCATTAGAAAATCATGAAACATTTTCATGATAGGAAGGTGTCACCAAGGGAATTTGATATTGGTGATTTGGTTTTTTTGTGGAATGTTAGGTCTAAGGATAAGAGGAAACATGGAAAATTTGACTCGTTATGGCTTGGTCCTTATGGAGTTGTTAAGATGTATGAGTTCAATGTGTACTCGTCTCATGGATCGTGAGGGAAAAATGATGGATTTGTATGTGCATGGGCAACATCTAAAGCATTACTTCTCATAAGTGATGGTGCTTCAAAATGTTGATGGGTGATTCAATGATAAATTTGATGTTTTGATTTTTTCATCGAGTAGTCTTGTTTTCCTTAGGGGTTAAGATGGTGTTTTGTGATTTGAGATTTTGATGGTAGTATACCTAGAGATTCTATGTTATGTGCCTGCAAGAGACACACGTCTCCAACCAGAGCAACTATTTAGACTCAAATTTATAGTTGTCTTTTTTTCTTGAGTCCCTTTCCTTTTCATGCCTCAACCAAGTATGTCCAAAATTATAATTGATCTAAGATATGTGATATGGACAAGTTTTTATTTGCACCAATGGATAGGTCATGAAAAATTAGGTATGTTTTTCTTTTGATATTTTTAGAATTTCATTAAGGGGAAAAAATTATGACCATGTGAGTTTTTGTTTGTCATTCAGATCACACCATCTTCCTCACAACAGGTGCAGTTCAAATGGTATTTTTCACCTTGTTTGATTCAAGTGATTTTTTCTACCCTAGTGTTTAAATAAAAAAAAATGGCCAAGTGTTGGGTTTATAGATTCCAATGGGTCATGTGAACTTCCCCTTCAGTGGTGTATCTTGTTCACATGTCTTTTCCCACTTTACAGGTCAGATGGGTCCATCTAGCCATATGGATCTTCTAGTATGAACTAAAAGTGCTTAGGTTCAATTGCAGATACATTTTCTACATGTTCACATACAAGTCATTTCCTTACAAAGGCCACCCTTACAAAATTAGCTAAGTTTTTTTCTTATGCATCAATATAGCTCATCTTCTTTCATTCACTTTCATGTGGCTTTCATTTGTCGCCTTCCATCTAAACTTCCTTTGTCTAGTTTAGATTACCTTTTCCACAAAGCCCTATCCACTTCATTTCTCTACATCCATACCTAGATGATATCATGTTAACATCATCCCACCCTGCTTACATCATGTTGACATCACCTTTTCTAAACCTTCCCAATTTGTTTCATCCCTCTCTAATGATTTCATAGTGACATCATCTCTTGTTGACATTATTTGTGGATCTTTCCATCCGAAAAAAACATTTTGGTAAAGTGTAGTAGTTGTTTTCTCTGCTAGTTAATTTGGAGGTCGAAGTCCTGCAAGGATTCATTGGGGCCTTCTAACCTGTGCAAAAAAAATTTGATGACCAATGTGCTATGTGAATGGTTTGAGGGACTTTTGATGTGAACCAAATATTTTTCCTTGGGTGCATATGCATTTGCATATGAAGTTACCACATGATTCTGATAGTAAACTTTTTCTCGCAAGGTAAGCTTTTTTAGTGACTTAAGGTATTCCAGACCTTGCAGAGTTTATGATGGTATCTAGATGTGTCCAATTGGGGTCCAAGCTTGCACATATTGAGTGTTGTGGAACTTTTGGATCTTGCAATTTTTTTGGATGCATCCTGATGTTTTCTTTAGGTTCAATGCAGTTGCTATGCCCCTTTTTTCTTCTCTTTTAAAAAAAAATTGTGAGGGATGAACTTGTGTGTGCACCAACTTGGTGGTTTTAGTAAGTTTGTTTTTTCCAAAGGACAATTATTTATATTTTTTCAGTCAATTTATAAGTTTGCAAGACTATTGAATTCCCAATTTGTTGGATGGTTTTGTGGTTCGCCAATTCATTGATTGTAATTTATCAATAGGGCGTTTGTTTTTAAAAAATATAAGGAATATGAGAAGACAAGGGATGAAGATGCAAAGGTTTTTTACAAAATTCCTTTTTCATGAACTTGATGGTTCATCGACCAAGTTATGCATGATGATGAATATCTGTCAAAGAAGAAATGAAGGAAAAGGAAGAATTCTTTGACAAGTTCGTTAGTTCATGAACTTGTTGATTCGCCAAAGGTAATATGTGTTGATGGTCATTTGTGTATCATGGCATAACTTCTTTTCATTGCATGATTTTGTTCTAGACAGGCAGTTTTTGTTTCCACCATCCAAGCAATAATGGCACATTAATATTGTTGGATTTTGGTGCTTGAAGTGTCTGTTTGCTTACAATTTTTAAATTGACATACCTCATTTATTGTCACCACTCCATTTTCCCACTTGTTGGTATTTATGGTGTTGCTTGACCCAACTACCATAAATAATGGCAAATATCTCTTTTAATCTAAGAGTTCCATTTTGGGCATGCTATATCCTCAAGCATTGATTAAAACCTACTATAGTGTCCCCATTAGGGTTGGCCCTTGTCATGGGGTTTTATGGAATTTTGGCAATCATTTTTTATTGGAAAGTATAGGGAGAGCATAAAGGTTGCAAGTGCATGTTTAGAAGGGTATCCAATGAAGAATCAAGTGTAGATTAGTGATCAGAGTGCAGGGAATGTTTCAAACTGATAAAAAATTTATTGTAATCATCATATTTCATATGAATGTCTTCATTTGTATGTATTAAAACTCATAGAATATATTGATCTTGTTGTATTTTCTTCAACACCTTTATCAATTGTTGTGAATGTTACTTCCATTAGAGGAGCTTGATAGAGCTTTAATTTCATTACAATTATTATGGTGACTCTTTTATAAGTTGCATATGTGTTTGAGTAGTATATTGATGTATAACTAAGTAGATGTAGTTGAAACTAGTGTATGTTGATGGTTGAAGCAATAGATCACTTACAATCTATCATATTTTATTTATTGTTTCTTCTTATTCACTTTGACTTTGAGGCCCTAGAATAGGCATCAATCTCTTGTATGATTCTAGTCATCGAAACACAAACAAAAAAATATTAAATCATCTATATTTAGTTCTGACTTGTGATTTCATGATATAATTGTTTGCAAGGAACAAGAAAACCATTACCCATGAGTCATGAATCTTACCTTTCCTTGCACATGTTTCCAAGGCGTTTTACCAGCTATATAGGGGTTATTGATTATTAATTTGTTTATTCCAATGATGATTATTTTTGGCTAATCATATACGTTAGGTTTAGCTATTATTTGCATCGCTAATGTTTATATTGAGTGATTTGCATACATGTTCAAGTATACTCCTATGAATAGCCTCCTGACTCTAAGTTGAGCTTGAAGTGCAGAGGATATAACCATTGTTGAGTTAGCTTAAGCTCCTCCACAATTCTATTGATGAATTATTTTACTTATATGATGGAAAACTTGGCTTTATTATTATAACATATTCTAGGAAGTGGAGCAGTGATTTTGAGACCTAACATCATGCATTGCCACCAAGCATGGAAAACCTCACAAACATGAGAAAAGTTTGCAAGTCAATCTTCAAGATTCATAGGTTGATTCATTACCTATTTGTTAGGATTAATTAAGAAGGGAAAAGGAAAAAAGATGTGAAAATAAATAATTATAATTAAAATGACTCATATCAAATAGATCATTTTATAAATTTTGTTAGGTATTTGCAACTCAAGGATTAATAACCCAAAAAAATGATGAAAACATAACATGCATCAAACAAGTTTCTCCCCAATCAACAAGAATCAATATATTGCTA
Source organism: Sequoia sempervirens (assembly GCA_007258455.2). Taxonomy (NCBI): domain Eukaryota; kingdom Viridiplantae; phylum Streptophyta; class Pinopsida; order Cupressales; family Cupressaceae; genus Sequoia; species Sequoia sempervirens. The sequence goes on along the minus strand of VDFB02088716.1, from coordinate 3,747 downwards.
GAGTTTTAGCATCTCATAAAAAAATTAAATAGTATTGTTCAACCATATACAATGAAAGGTTCATTACCTATGGACATATACACAAAGTTTCCCCTTGAACTCAATTATAAAATAACTAAGGAAATGCTTATACAAAAGACTCATAAAGAACATTCATATAATACAAGATAAAAACTATTATATGGTATGTCGACCTTTATTTATAGGTAAAACATCCAATACCACAATAGAAAATTCCCCCAAAAGTACATAAATTTGAGTGACAAAAGGAACTAAATTGAGTAAGTTTATTCTGTTAATGCCTCTATCAATGGTTGGAATACTTTTAAATGGATAGAAGGTACCCAAATTTAAATTTTTGGTTCTCTACTCTATGAATTTAATGATTGGGATGGTTGAGACTAATTATTAGCACTTAGAGGAGGGTCACTGGGCTTGAATTTTTCTTGGTACCTTTCATGAAGAGGAGGAAATTTTGACTTATATCATTTGGACATGTATCATCTTGACTTGTATCATTTTGAGTTACATAATTTATCATTTTTACTTATATCATTTGTACATGTATCATTTTGACTTATGCCGGCTGTTGGACATGTATCATTTTGACATGTTATTGATCTACTAGCATATTTGACTTTCACTTCTTTTAGTTATATATGATGATGATCTTATCAGTATTGACTTGTCAATTCATATATATTGAAAGTGGTTGATGGTTTTTGGATGGATATTTATTACGTATGATGATTTTAATTTACTGTTCAGGATGGATGTTGTCAAATTCAATTAAATTATAGATATTTGACTCACTTGTTTTAATTATAGATGATGATCATTTTATAATAATTATCTTGTTATTTAATCATGAATGAGTTAAATAATTAAATTACTTACTCTATAATCATATGAGTTATTTAAGAGGCATGATATATTTAACTAATTAAATTGAAATAAAACATATTATTTAATTTACTTACTCTATAATCATATGAGTTATTTAAGAGGCATGTTATATTTAACTAATTAAATTGAAATAAAACATATTATACTAATAAATGGAAGCAAAACAAGAAGCATAACAAGAAGCATTTTTAGGAAGCAACAATGGAAGCCAAACTAGAAGAAAACTCAAAGCAATATTGGAAGCAAAAATAGAAGCAATTCAGGTAGCAAACAAAGAAGTAATAATGGAAGCAATTTTAGAAGCAACAAAAGATGCAATAATAGAAGCCATATTAGAAGCAACAAAAGACACAAAAATGGAAGATAAACTAGATGCAACAAGTGACATTATATCATAAGCAAAATTGGAAGAAAAATTGGAAGCAAAATTGGAAGTAAAATTGGAAGTAAAACCGGAAGCAAAACTAGAAGCAAAAGTGGAAGCAAAAATGGAAGTAAAACTGGAAGCAAACCTGGAAGAAAAACTGGAAGCAAAACTGGAAGAAAACCTGGAAGCAACACAAGAAGCAAAACCAGAAGTAAAATCAGAAGCCAAACTGGAAGCAACAAAATCCAGCGCTAAATCCAGTGCTAAATTCAACGCTAAATTTGGCGCCAAAGTGAAATGCAGTTTGGCGCTGAGTTTTGCGCCAGTAGAAGTGTCCAATTCATGAACTCAAATGCACTAAATTTCAGCGCTATTTTAGGCGCTACTTGCCTATTTTTTTGTACTGTCATTCAGGGTTCTCAGATCATTTTTGATCTTGCTCTTTTCTTCAAAGATATTTTTGAAACAATCTTTGTTCTATTCCTTCAAACATTGTTTGATCCATTTTAGCTTGGAAGTCAATATGAACATTCTTGAGCCCTTCACCATATATTTGGATCACCAATTCTTGATCAAGTCTTTGACATTAGGATCTTTAAACCACGTACACTCGAAATTGAACGGGAACCTATACGGTTTTTTATCCCCCACAATCTCCAGGAGAATAGGGAAGTGATCTGACCTAGAGGCAGGGATAATATTACATTCAAGAGAGAAGGAAAACAAACTCAAATTTTGATTGTATGTGGTTTAAAGACCCTAATTTCAAAGACTTGATCAAGCATTGGTGGTTTGAATTTGTGGTGGAGGGCTCAAGAATGTTCAGATTGAATTCCAAGTTGAAATGGATCAAACAACATTTGAAGGAATGTAATAAAGACTGTTTCAAAAATATCTTTGAAGAAAGGAAAAGATCGAAAATGATCTGAGAACCCTAAATGAGGAAGTGTGTGCTAATGGATGGACAATTGTAGGTACCTAAAGGAAAAAGAGCTTCTCAAAAATCTAGGAGTGTTGACAAAAGAAGAAATCTACTAGTGTAAAAAATCAAGAGAGATCTGGCTAAATGCTAGTATTTTTAATAATTATGGTTTACATGTTATTTTTAGCATGCTTTCATCTCTCTCTGTCTTTACTTTCCCTAAAACCAACTTGCCATCATTTAGAGATAAGGTATCAACTCTATTTTTTAGATTGTGAATAAAATAATTACTGGCAATCATGTACAATGGCAACAAAATCATGGCACCCCAATGAATTTGAAAACTTTATTTTATGCTCTTAAATTTTTTTCTATGAGATGGTTTATTCACTAATACATTAATATGTGTTATTTAACTTAGACATATAAGACAAAATTATATATCAATAAATTTGTTTTGTATATCTTTAATGTATACATAGTTGATTATTTTATGTTCTTTTCTTAATTTGAATTTATATATGTTTGCAATGTGTAGATATATGTGTTTGCATATCTAATACCAAAGATTATCAAGAAGAAACACATGTTATCGAAAAAGTGAATAATGTTGAATCAAATGTGATGCTTTTCTAAAATAAAAAATGATATAGAATTGTTCAATTGATATAATTCTATAGAAATAAATTACTATATTAGTTGATATAAATAAAAATATATTATCTATATATTTATATCAAATTAAATAGATTAGATTATAAATTACATTAGATATCAATCAATTGATCACTAACTCATTTGACTGCAAAATCTGACAAAATTGTGCGACGAAATATGTATAATTTGATGTATCGTCGGGTGCTTGTAAAATTTGATGTGTAATTTTCAATTTTTTGAAAGTTTATCCCTAATGTTCATTGAAATTTCGACGAACCTGGGTTTCGTCGCAATTTCGACTATCAGTTTCGTCAAAATTTTGACAAACATGAAAAATAGAAAAAAATCAAATTGTGGCCGACATAAAGAAAAGTGAGTTCGTTGATTTATTGCGACAGTGTTTTGCTCTACTTGAGACAGTTTGTGGAGAACTAAGGACGATTTTCTTGGGAAAAATTTAGAAAAAATTTAAGAAGATATCGCCAGGTTGAGGGTAGTCATTGGTTTTTTGCAGAATTCAGTTGTGAAGTCAGATTTGTAGTTCCATGTTTGAAAATCGTATTTTAAAGCAACATCTCATCAAATTTCATTTTTAGAGCCTATAATTCTGGTTGATATGTAGAGTGGTTGTGTTATATCAATTATGTAGTGCATTCAAGCACAACCCATGTTTAATGGGCTATTCTAGAGAGTGATCAAGATTTTCTAAACCTTATGAATGTTACTTAAAAGTGTATAGATTAAACTACAAACCAAGTTTGTTACATACTTGAATGAAATCTTGGGTTACCGCTGTGATAGGGCGAATTTATGTGCTAAAAAATGAACAGCAAGCAAAAGAGTACAAAATAACACTAAAAACAACCTACACCTCAAGATTAGCCTAGTTGGATTC
>VDFB02088715.1:0-26226 GCA_007258455.2 Sequoia sempervirens | reverse complement strand
GGAAGATAAAACGACTTCGGGGAAGCTGCTGTCACGGTTTGCTCATTCCGTTTATTTTTTAGCTTTCTTGATTTAATGTTTTATTAATATGTGTTTGAATTTCATTTAAATTGATCCAATATTTCATACACAATTTAAATACTTACAATTTCACTCTTAGAGGATAGTAATAACCAATTGAGTACTCTTGTATTACATAAGAATCTTTTCATGATAATTTAACATCACTTAAAAATTCTATACCACACACATATAGAGGAGATGGTCCAAAAATACATCTTGTATGACTAAGATAACCTTGTAATTAAGTCAAACTATTTTCATGAATAACATATATGATTGTCCTTGTTTGATTATATTGAGTGTGAAGTTGTAAACTAACTATTTTATTTTTCAATGATAAGGTCCCATCTTAGTAATGAAGGATGTCAAGACATAGTAATATTTATGATTGTTATGTACCTTAGAGCATAGAATTGTAGCTCATTTTCTCATTGATTTCTATAAAACCACCTTGAAGAATATTACAAGAAAGGAAGGAAGTTGGGTTGTTAGAAAACATTATAGTACTACTATGGATAGTATTATCCTTCTAAGGAAGTCCGTAGGTCACATGATATCATTGAAATCTATGAGGAAATCATGATAAAGTTTTGAAGACTTATAAATGAGGAGGACAATCAAATAAGTGATGAAAATCATGTTAGTAGAAAGACAATTAAGGACTCCATTAAAAAAATCTTAATGTCTTAGCCTTATGTAAACTACACAATACATTATCCCAAGGCTATTGTATAGCCATAATCATAATAGACATAGTCACCCATATGGTCACAACAATCACGGTTGTACTTAATCTTAGAAACATTATTATTGTATGTTGTGTTATATATGGGTCTTCTCAAGTCAAAATCATCATGGTAACCAATAACATTTAATAAATATATAAATTATTATTGAACTATTATAATGTCTTAACTTATTAAGGGGAAATTTTCATCATCAACACCAAAGATAATTATGGTGCTTGAGACCTTACTACCCTCAAGCTCTAACATTAACCTCTAGACATATTGATAATCATCATTACCTCAATGACTAGATCATAAATGAGAGAAGTGTTATATCATGATGAATTCCATGAACCTAGTCGTCCATAAGACAATAATCGCTCCATTAATAATCCCATGAACCATTGAAGCATTGTCATTAAGGTCTCAATACTTTATTCATAAAGATTATCATAAATATTGGAGAATCTATTTAAATATAAAATCTTGTCAAACATATAAAGTAGGTTGTCATCAAGGAAGGATTTAGTCATTGCAACATAACACTTTTGCATAGCTACTACTTCACTTCATTGTGTTACCATAAAAAATTATCCTAAAAGGACTACTACACTATGCTCATAATAATAATCACACCAATTTTGTAATAGTAAAAATTACCTTTATTCCTAGGTAATATTTTCATTGATCCATGGGCACTATCATGTCCCATTCTGACAATTAATTTAGGGTAATAATCATGTCTTAACTACTAAAGGAGTATAAATACAATTGCTATAATCAAGGTGTCATGGAATAAATGGTGTCATCAAATGAATTTGACAATCAAGAAGGGTTGTCCTATCTTTAAATCCTTATTGCCTAAACAAGGAGAAAAATGTCAACATTTAAAGGGACTTCAAAAAGCACACTATATTCAAGGTTAACCATATTTGTAATCAAAATTTTAGCTAAACCATAATGATGATAATGGGTTGTCCAAATATTATCAAATTGAAGCAAGGGGTTGCCATTATGGTAGAAGAGAGTTATTGTATCAATTTTGTTATAAAAGATAACCAACATCCAAAGATTGTCCACTCATTATATCCTACAAAAATAGGTAGAGGGGTGATCATGTACAATGCTATTGATTTTAATGTTGTTCCAAGTAACTAGGAAGATAGTCATACAACCAACACTATCACGTATGATTAGATGCTCCTAGTTAGTGAGTCAATCAATTACATGCCCATGTCTTATGCACTATATTGCCCCTTAAATTGATTTGTGATTTCTCATTCTGACAATTAATCCAAACAAAATAACTATAGAAAATGGCAAGGGTAATTGTTATCCCTCCTATCCCATTTCTTGCTAGTCAAGCATCTTTTGATTTACTTGAAGTGTTCCACACCTTTTGTTTTTCTCTTTCTCCACCTCCTCCAAATTTTCATTTCATACATATGTAGATTTATGAAAATAATTTAATTAAATGTTCATGTTATCATAAAATAAGTCTTTGATAGATACCCCAACAATATATATGAAATATATCCATATAATTTTACGAAGCCAATATCATGGTCTAGATTGTCAAATATTCAAAACAAAAACAAAATTGTTTTTTTCTTCTAGAAATTGAAAATTAAACCTTGTTCCTTCATTATTAGTGTAGGTGTGACATAGTGCACGTTATTATAGTGCAAGCCTATTTTTTAGATTAATTCATTTAGCATAACCAATAATTTCCACAAGAACATTTTTTCTATTTAAAATGATGGAAACACTTCACATCTCTCACAACAATTTTTCTTGCAACAATATTGGATATAAATTCCATTGTAGTGTGGCAATCAACACATATGAAAGGTTTTTACAACTGCAAAATGTTGTTCTAGGGGTACATCTAACAAACCAAAAGCAATTGCCAACTTTTCACTATGGTGGCAGAGAAATAATTATTTTTCCTCCTTTTCCACATCACTAAGTAATTGTCTTAAATGTGGGGAATACCTTGCTACCTTCATTTCCCAAGCCTATCTCTACAAGTTTGCATAGATATCATATCTTTGTGGATGTGATCTATCCTCTACACATAAAGCACACACCATTTCATGGCTTTCAAACCAACTACATCTATGGATCTTTTAAATCCTTTTACCATTTATCAATCTCCTTATCTTTTGAACCTCACACCACATGCCCACATCTGCATAGATGTTTGAGAGAAGAACATAAGTCATAACATTTTTAGGATCCAAATAAAAAAGATGCATCACTATAAATACTCCTAAACATATTTTTGTATATGATTTGCAAGCACCAAGAAAACACACCCACACAGCTACCACAAATTATTGGCATCTTAATGATAAAGTCTAGGGTGTCCTCAAGATATTCAACATATGTAGAAGCTCAACCATGCACACAACAATCAATTGTAGGTCTAATACAATCAGAATTACTTGTGTAATTGAAAATATATATACAAACCTCATCCACTAAATCTGAATGACTGCATACCCATAATGTTAAAATGTGTTCCCGAATACTTTATTAATTCAAAACATTTTGAGAGCATCTTCCCAAAATCCATTTTGTGCTTATCCCATAGAAATGAGACCATATTTCTTTAAGGCATTTTGTTAAATAGTTCTCGTGCCTGTCTATGATTCCACATTTTCCATACATGTCTACTAGAGCATTTCCAACAATAATATTTCATTTTGTGCAAATTTCTTTGAGGCACATTGTAAAGCAGTTCACCTACCTTGTGTATGCTTCCACACTTTGCATACATGTCTACCAGATCTGTTACAGCTATTACATCCGACAAAATTCCTCTATAACATGCTTTGATGGATGTCCATACCCCATTACAAATCTCCCATTCGACACAGGCTGCGAGGACGCTGACAAATGTTGTAGAGGCTGGCATTACACCTACAAATTGCATTTGCTTGAAGGTTTCTAAAGCATTTTCAACAAATCCATTTTGTGAATATTCTGCTATCAGGGCATTCCATGGGAACAATTTTTTTGGAGGCATTTTGTCAAACAGTTCACGTGCCTTGTCTATGCTTCCACATTTTGCATACATGTCTATCAGGTAGTTGCAGCGACAACATCTAACAAAATTGCTTTATCCTGCGATGGATTTCCATACCTTATTCCAAAGCTCCCATTTTAGGACAGGCAAGGAGGATGCTGGCAAAGATTGCGAAGTTCGGCTTTATACCTTCAAGTTACATTTAATAGAAAGTTTATGAATCCTTTTCAACAAACGCATTTTGTCTGTATCCTGCAATCAAATCATTCCATGAGACCACATTTCTTTGAGGCATCCTATCAAATAGTTGAAGTGCTTCCTCATTTTGCATGCATGTCTACCAGAGCACATCCAACTGTGGTATTTGGCCAATGAAAAATGATCGGGTTGGAAACAGGGTAATGGTGAAATGGTGCTAGTGCAGTGCAGAGACTTTACCGACATCACCAAAAACTTTTGTAACACAGGTGGGCGGGAGAAACAGTTTAAAAATATTGAATTTACTGGCATCCACTTAACTGCACAGGACTAATGGTGAACGGGAATGACGAACAGAAGCAGGACATGGGAAGCAACCCCACAACAACCACCTAAACAGGTCAAACGCTTAGTGTGTGATGTTTAAGTCCAGTCGGACAAGAATGAGACCTTTGGAAGTCTTATCTCTTCTTCCTGAACAACCAAACTTGATGGAAAAGACACATTTTACTCCATTAAAAACCACAACCTCACCAATGTAAGCAAGCACAAAATATAACAATCAAATTCTATAGTTCAAAGCAAGTTAGGCAATCTGTCTATCAAGTTTTTAGAACGTATCTTTGACTGTATTTATTAAAACTAGCAATTGCACCTTGGTGTGCAATGGTTATGCCGAAAAAAGCTAATAGTAATCAAAGTTATGGAATATGCTAAGAAAAATTGAAAAAATGTTTGATTAGTTGGTATATACATCAAACCTTTTCCACAGTCCTCAACCGGGCAGTTGGTACTTTTTTATCATCTAGAAAAGAACAATTTCTAGAGTATACCATTTGCAATTAAAAGACGACAATATAGATTATTTTTGGAATTAAGTAGTAAAATCCGTGAATCAAGGTTTTTTGGGCGTTGATTATCTATGAAAATGAAGAACCAACCAAAATTTCTTGGGTAGGAAAACTTACAGAAATCTTTGGACTTCCAACAAGCTCTATAATCACAATCTCGAGTGAACAAGACTCTAGAGTTTCAATAGTTATCGTCTTCTTGGTGATTGAAGTGTTTCCCCACTCTGTAATAAATTTTGTTCTTTAGGAATATAGTTCTCTTGTTCTCTTATGCCTTTTGACTCTTTGGATTTTTGTAAATTTTAGCAAGAGGTGATGACAAACTAAAAACTATTGATTAAATCTCAAAATGTTGCTATGAGAATCCTTACTTGGATAGTTCAAAAGCTAATGGAAATGGAGAATTCTTGTCCAACATAAAAATATCCAGCTCTGCAATAAAGGAATAATGTCTAATTAATGAATGTGATTATCTCATATGCCATTTCAACGCATTTATTTTACTAGTTTCTCTATGTGATATGATAATATGATCAAAAGGATCTAATTTTAAATATTTCAAACATCTGCATCTGAATGATTTGGTTCAGCAACATTATGTAATTGAAAAACATAAAATTGAGCACCTACAGATTAGAGACACCTAAAACGCCTATTTTAACTTGACAAGTGAAAGTCGAATGCCTAGCTTCATTGCCAAGTCCTAATAGACAACCTGCAAGGGTAAGTCATCAATTACTCAAATGAAGCAACAAACATGCAAATCAAGTGTTGCAATCTTTTGCCCAATATACTTTCAATTTTTGTTGATTATTAACATTCTAGCTTTCTTAATATGAAAAACTACACATGTTCCAAAAAGCTTTCAGAATATGTGTTTTCAGTTCTTTATACACCTTCTGTACTTTTCTTTTGTCTGTTGCTACCAAAGCTAAGCAAAATATATTGGAATCTGCCTAGTTATTTTATCTAAATATTATATTTTTGGCTAAGTACCTGCCAACCCAAAAACCATCAATTGGACACCAATAATTATTTAAATTTCTCTATTTATTTTGCATGTCACATATTTTCACGGTGCTTATGATTTTTCAATCACGATATATGCATTCCATACCAAATTTTGTTGAAGGAATGTCCTAAGGACCATTGCAGATTATTTACAACAAGGAAAAAGCAGTCGTACACGGTGCAGGAGTATCTGGAATTTCATCCTCAATAAAAAATATCACCTGAGTTTTGCTTCTGTAATTTAATTACTTGCATGTTGTGCATTATTAGACACGCCCAGCACACAAGCCAGAGCAAGTGTCAAATGTGAGGCAAATTTACTGTGGAACATTTGTATGGATGGTGTATGCACACTCCAAGATCTTTTGAATGCAGACAAAGCTCATTTAGTGAACACCAATTTTATTTGACCGCACGGGGACCAAAACTAAGAAAGTGTAGCATTCTGGAGAAGTTAACGTACGACGGGCCCCACTGTTTCTTTCCATAATCATTTCAGAATTTACAACGTGTCACCTTAACAATGCCCCCGGTTGTTGTCCAAATGCACAGGAAAAGATCTTGTCCATCCATATAGTTTACTGGATAAATCACGTTGAAAGTGGCTGCCTTGGTATTTTTACTAAGTTTTCAGTAGTTTCTGATTTTTTAATTGTTTTGGAATCTTCCAGCGGTAATGGATGTCAAATTATGACTAAATTCCAGTGGACGAAGAAAATTCAAACCAAGGGTACAAATCGCGAGTTCGATTTCGCGCAGGGGCGAGGAGGCGTGCTTGGTTTAACTTGTTACGACATGCAATGTATGGCGCTACAGCCTAGCGCCAGATAAAGAAATCTTGTTGCTCAAAATCTTGGTGAAATCTTGTTTGAATAGGAAACCGCATGAAAATAATGGACAAGCATCACCGACTCTGATGTAATAAAGATTGACAGCAGCATTAGCATAGAAGGACACCGTCTGATGTGGACAGCAGCAGGAGCGCAGAAGCTGATCGACAGGAGTCTGGCCTGCTTGCCCCCTCCAAGCTTCTTCAGGAAGCGGGTAATGTGCCGCCACTGGTATCGTCTGTGTTTTCCAACGGCTTTATTCGGCGAAAATGATTATAACAGATGAGATTCGCTTTATAGTTGTGCATTGATACGGACGGCGCGCCAGCAAGTTTGATATGATGAAGGCGCATTAATACCGGCGACTGGCGAGAAAGTAAAGCGGACTGCGTGCAAAGCGGACGCCGTGAAAAACGGATGATGTGAGAAGCGGTGATCATGGTGGCGTGAAAAGGTGGACGGAATATCGAACGATGGGCAAACATTCATTCGTCTCCAGGATGGCTTCAGCCATCGATTTAAAAAAATAGTCTGGTGCAGTTCATAGTAGGATACTTCTCAGAAATTAATTGAAGATCATAATACAACGATTTTTTTATTTTTAATTAATTAATAAATACAATCAAAAATGCATTTTAGGATTTGATAAACATTTTCGACTATCCACTATACAATTCAAGAAAATCAATTTTTTCTTAACTGCACTTGTAGTTACTGCTTGTAAGCTTATAGTTATTTTATTTGTCCAAAAGTTGTCTCTTTGAATAATATGTATAATATGATGGAATGTCTTTTAATATGACTTATATTTTGGATGAGGTTGCACTTTTTATTTCTAGATGGATTGTACCTTTTGTTCTAGCATACATTGAATTCTAAAAAATATTTTGATATATTAATTTATATTGACATATGTGTAGAAGAGTATTGATTTTGATTTTTTGAGTATTTTTTTCTTCTAATGACTATTGTATAAGTGGCATAATTTTTATAAAACTTGATAAATGAATTTAATTCTAGTAAGGGAAACATCTACAATTTTCACATTGCTCATGAATGGCATGATCATCTTGCTTTAACACCTTTTTATTTACCTCTTTGAATTCTGAAGAGTTGTTAAATCATTGTGCTTTTGGTAGCCAAGATAATCTCATGTTAATGAACATAATCCATTAGTAAATACCTTATAGTCCATGTGATTTCCCTTTATAAATAAATCAAAGTTGTTTTTCAAAAAAGAACATCAAATCCCCCATAATAAAATTAACACTTTTTTAGGTAGACTATCCAAAGGTCACAACAATCGAGTAACAATATTTATTTACATCTAGATTTGTAAAATAGGCCATAGACTAATATTGGTAATCATAATTAGTAGAACCCAATACACACATGGTCAAAGTGTTTCTTCTTATTATTATTCTTAAGCATTCCCTAAAGAGGCTCTAATAAATAGGATGAAGTGTCAGCACTCCAAACATCATTTTACCTCTTTCAAATTTGATGATAGTTGTTTGTATCTTAGTATCCCTCTATTTGACTATCAAAACTATCTTGAGTGACAATAGAAAAAGGCCTAATTCATTATCTATTTTAATAGACTAGGATCAAGAAGGATCCTATCAATTATAGAGATATTAGATTTTCTATTATTGAATGTGGTATACAATATCCTATTTAAATAAGAGGTAATCAATTTGTACAAGGCATACTAGTACTAATTATAGAAACCCAAATAAATAAAGAATACATATTTTAGCTTTTTAATTGGTTTGAACTGTATCAAAATATTCAAATTAATGAATCATCTTTTCTATCTTTTATATGGTGTAGGGAAATAACTACTATATGAGTCAATTATGTTGTGATTTTTATGGTATTGTAGTTTTCTTGTTGAATCTATTCGAAAGACTCATTTAAGGACATTATGACTTCTATTTTATGTATATATTACCTTTGATAAACTTCTAAAGTTACAACAAATTGATTTGTTTATTATACGGAATCTTTTTCTTGAATATATTTTTCTTAAAAATTGTGGGTATGTTTACGCTCAGAGTTTAGGTATTAATTTATGGATTAACTCAGTTACTCACACAAATTTCTTTTGCATCACCTTAAATATGATTATTTATGAAAACTTTGATGAAGATATAAGCCTAAGTGACTTAGATTTTACTAGTATTGATACTGAAAATATATGTAATCTTATCACTCTTTAGGACTTGACCTAAATTAAATATCAACTTAGTGGAAGTTTGGTTAAATTGATCTTCTGTGCTTATCATTTTGGTCTTATTTCTATTTGTTGGGACACAAAGCAAGAAGAAAAAATCAACAATCAATAATGCAAAAGCTCAATTTTTGGATCTGCTACCGAAATATAATGTCACTTTTCTCCAAGAGTTGTTTAAGTATTAATAGTGGATTTAAACTATAATAAATATTAGAGTTAACATTATTTAGAATATTTAATATTTACCAAAATAGATAAAAATAAATAGTGTGAACTACAACATGTGATAATTTAGGAAGAATTCTAAAGTAAATAATTAACATAGTAAATAGAATAACACAACCACATATTTCAATCAAATTAACATCAAAATCATACATATGATATTTCCAATATATTTCAACATCAATTGTTTTCAATAGTTATTTAAATAAAAGCACTTAGAAAGGCCACCCTTACCATAAGAAGATTTCGGTAGTATTGACCCTCATAGCTATGATGTACACTTTAGAGGATGTATATAAAAACATAGAATGTGCCTAGTCGTATCCTACCTTGGTTAGGACAATCCCAAGTTTACTTTGTATTACGATTTGGACACACTTTGTGTGCCCCATTCTCTAGTTCCCATAGCCCACCAAACCATCTTCATTCTTGAATGATCTTCATGTCCCTTTGCAAGTCTACATAAATGTTTTATATAAGAATTAAGGGGTGCTTTTCAAACCATCACACCCTTTCATAATTGTTGTCTTTAATAATTATTTAATAAATACATTTATTCCATTTTTAAAAAAGGGTTTTTATAAGTATTATTTATTAGTCTCCATTAAAGCAAAAGGATCATATTATCCTTTATTTTTTCTATCTCCCTTTGATGCTAAAGGGTTATTTCATAACTTTCTTTTCACTTTGGAGAAAAAATTTCATAACACAATCAGCCATGCAAAGTCTATGAAGCAAATTAAGAGCATAATTTTTTTGAAAAAATAAATATCCCCTCATGAGTAGTGAATCCAAAGACCAAGAAAGAAATGTAGAAAACCAATATCAATTTCATCATACCACTCCATAAATTCTTGCTAGATATCTTGGATCATGGAAGTGTAACTCCCGATAAGAATGAAATCATCCATATATAACAAAAGAATTAAAACATCCTCTCTATGTCTCTAAATACAAATTATAGGATCGCGATGTCAATGTGTGAAGATAGAAACAAGAAAGAAGTTATTTATCTTCTCATACCAAGCTTGAGGGGCTTGTTTGAGACCATACAATAAATGATGATGCCTATAAACAAGAGAAAATTCTTGCATAAAATTAGGAGGTTGCTCCATGTAGATCTTCTCATGAATATCACTGTGGAAGAAAGCACTCTTCACATCCATTTGAAAATTTGACCATCCTTGTAATGTATCTAGAGAAATTACAAGATAGATGGAATTCATCTTGGCAATAGGAGAAAAGGTCTTGGAATATTCGATACCCTCAACTTGAGAAAGCCCCTTATCAACAAGATGTGCCTTATACATGTTAATAAAACTATCATGTACATATCTAGTGCAATACACCCACTTGCATTGAACCATTTTTTTCCCTTGGGAAGAGGAACAAGAACCCATGTACGATTACTCATTAAAGAGGAATAATCATTATCCATAATATTGTCCCACTCATAAATACTTGTAGCATCTATTTTTTTAGGTTCAAACAAAAGTGCATGGATTAGAAGTTTGAATCCTAGTCTATGAAAGAGTGACAAATATTTATAGGATCATCAACAAGAGGTCCAACCTCCTCAAGCATGGTGTGGGCTTGTTGGGGAAAAACTATGCAACTGGAGGAGGTGTATCAAGGCCATCATTTGAATTTCCCTCAAGAAGAAAATTATCCTTAAGTGATGAAGAAGGTGAAGTAGTTAGTGATGAAAAAGTAGGGGATAGAGTATCCATTCGTGTGAACGACTCATCAAATCGAAAATCTTATTGAAAATAAACATCTCAAGTAACAAGATTAAACAAATTGGAGGCCTTCACATCCTCACAATAGCCAACAAAAATCAAAGGTTGAATCTTCTTCTCCATTATCTTAGACCAACCATCTATAATGTATGCCCAAGCATCACTACCAAATACTTTCAAGAAAGGAACATCAAGATTGACATGGGACCAAGCTTCCTTTTAGGTCATATTTTGCGCTTCCTTGTGACACATACATTTTTAAATGTAATTGACATAATTGAGTTCTTAAAAAGATTAGAACCGTGGACCTAGACTAAATCATAGAATTGACCATCTCCTGTAAAGCCCTATTTTTCCTTCAACTACACCATTCTACTAAGGAGTGTAGAGAATATTGTCTTGATGGAATACCATTGCTCACTGTAAAATTTCTAAAATACCCAGTTCATATATTCCCCCCATTATATGTGCATAACCATCAAAGAGAAATCCTTGATTGATTCTCCATAAATTCTTTCAAGGTCCTAAAGATGGTGAGAACCTCACTCTTGTACGTAATAAAATACACCCACATGATTTGTGAGAAGTCACAAATAAATGTGAGCACATACTTGGCCCCTATAAATGAAGGAGACATAAATGATATAAAATCAATATAGACCAACTTCAAGGGTGCCTTAACACAAGTGGTCTTTCCCTTAGTAAAGGTATCCTAATGATGTTTTCTAAGAACGCAACCTTGACAAACTCCCCATATGCATGAAATACTAGGACCAACCACTAAATCTTGTGTACTCAATTGCTAAAGATACTTGTAGTTCAAGTGACCAAACCATTCATGCCAAAGCCTCCTTAATGAATCAACATGTGCTATAAAAGATGAACCCAATGAAGACTCCAATACATCACACCTACATAAATAGGCATCATGATTAGTTGTCCCTTAAGCAACAACTTTCTCAACATATTGTAACTGCTATATCATGGTGAGTAACCTTGATTTATCTTCCCATTTTTAGAATGGAAAATCTAATATATGGAGGGAAGTTTCACAAAAATACCAAGAATGAGAAGAGCATCCCCAATACAACCATCTTATGGTAGAATGATGATTATCCTCAAAATTGGAGTATGTGAAAAGTTACCCAGTATAATTTGATGGGTACTATTATTATAAAGAGAAATAATTAGATCACATAAATTGGTCATGCAATATGAATCACATGAATCAAGTATCAATCTATCTATATATGAATGTAAGGCTCATGAAAATTGAGCTTTCCCTTTGCTTGTAGTTAGTGTATAATGCCTAGTTTGATAATATTGGTTATCTAGCTATGTATTAATTACTTGTTAAATTTGTGTAATTATAAGCATTGGTTGGTCAAAAAGTGTGGTCCTCTTGGAAATCATCGTGACTTATAAATAGATTGTTTATTGTCAAGGAAAACAGTATGATCTAGTTAGTTCAACTTTGACCCTTGGCTAACCATCTCATCTTCTTCTATAATAAATTAATGTACAAATAAAGATATAGTGTTACTCCTCTATTTGATATGTTTTTCATCATTTCAAGTATCCATTTTATTAGATAAATTAGTAAACATTGGCATTGTTTCCTTAAAATAAATAAGGTCATATTTGAGATATTCATGCCCTTAGATATCAATAAAGGTGGGAAGACACCACAAGGTGTTCAAGATCAAGATATTAGGTGATATATAAGAATTATTAAGAAAAGGGAAGGAAGAAGAATATTATAAGAAACACTTGAGGCAAATATAAACTATATGATTGACAAGTTGGGGCCCTTCCTAAGAATAAAGTAATTGTTGAAGTGTAAGTTAGAGTCGTACTCAGGAAGATAAAAATATTTCCACAATGAGAGAATACACAAAGGTAGAGTGAGAAGAAATAACAAGGCACTTATCTCTCCCTAACAAAGTATGCATGGACCTCACTGATCAAGTTGAGAAATCATCAATACAATCACCACTAGAGGAAGAAGAGTTGAAAAGAGATTTCGTAGAATCATTTTCAAAAACATATGAAAAAAACATATGACACATTAAATAACTACTACTCATAGAAGAACAAATAGTTAGAGGATTTGAGCCTAAAAATCTAAGATAAAGGGAGCATAAGAATTTTTTGAGGGAAATTTGAGCATGTAAAACATTGAACATAGGAAGAATAGAGGATTCTTATGTGGCTGAGAGTGCAAGATAAGCACCAAAATGTATAAATAAAAACTCCCCAACCAAGTTCTAGTCACAAAGTTTGCATCAAGGAAGAAAGACAATGACTCCCCTAACAAGTCCAAACATGGAGACGTAGAAACTTTCAAAATTTATAGGTAATAGATTGGAACTAGATCCTCTATAGCATTGTAAAAATTATGAAATAATTTGGATAGCTAATGGCTAGGATGATAGATCTTACTAGTTAAGATCATTTCCAACAACCTTGAGGGGTATAACAATAGATCAATACACATTGAAGTAGCCTCTAAAGCTACATGGGACTTGTTAAGGAAACAATTCGAAGAAGAATTTAAAATTATGTGAGATGACAATGAGATTGAAATATACAATACGAAGCAAGGGAAGCATGAAAATACGAGATTAATATTGTAGGCTCAAATAACTCCTAGTAAAATTGAAAAATCAACTAGTCAATGGTCTAAAAAATCTTTGGGTCATTAAAGAGATACTTATTTCACTAAGGAAAAAACATAATTTGTATCATCCTCCTTTATGTTGATGCTTATAATCGAGCAATAGACATAGAAAGATAGGATAAATTATCATCACATATTAAAATAAAAGTAGAGGAAGATGGAATTTTGGATGATAATAATGATAGTGAATCAAGAACAATACAAATGATCTAGAGGGACATGCTTCAAATGATAAAATAATTAAATTTGAAGAAAGAAAACAATATAGAAACTAATGAACCATGGTGTACCAAGTGCAAAAAAAAATGTCACACTAAAGGTAATTGTCCTAGAAAAATGATTTGTGAAATTTTCCATGTTATGGGTCACTCAATAAAAGAGTGCCTGTATAACTTGAAGACTAGGAGTACACAAGTACTCTTCACATAGGGAGAACATACCACTTTATTGAAGCCACATAATTCATCTTCAAGTGGTTATCAAAATAAAAGAGGAGGTTGAATCCAAATATAGTATGACCCCAAAGAGTGCTCTATTATATAATACTGACAATATAGCGAATGGGGACACTTTGTGAGAGACTGCTAGAATAAGTTGGACAAAGTGCAATTGTTGTGCAAATGGTGTGGACTTGAAGACCATGAAGACATTGGATGTTTGAAGCAAAATGCTAGTGCCAACATAATTGATGTAAGGCATAATGAAGTATTAGTTGTTACTTGCACCCAATAAATGAAGGCTATGTACTTAGACCCACATACAAAAAAAATAAAGGCTTCACAAAGCAAGGGACAAAGTGGAGAATGTTATGGATAATGCACAATTCCACTCAAATGAAAATATAGGCATGGTAACATATCAATTACAATTTGGCTCAATTATTACAAGGCAAGTACTTCAAACTACCATACTAGTTAAAGTAGTGGATTTATTATAAAGTATTCTTAAACTTTGAAATGCTATTATATCAAGGGAGAATGATATAATGCATGCTTTGGCCCAATTGGAATTTGGTGAGAATGAAAATCCAATAACAAAACCTTCATTTTTGAGTGAAAAGGTGATTGATCCAATGTTACTAATAGTTAACAAAACAAAGAAACTAACAATGGTAAATATGGAAATCTTAGGAGGAATCTCGCTAGTACAATTATTGATGACAAGTTTGGTGTGAATGTACTTCCATAAGACACTTGGAGAATTCTAGGAAAGCTGACCATTTGGCCCCCAAAAATTTAATTAGTGTGTGCATATCAACAAGGTATTAAAGTAACATGAGTTCTAATGGGACAAAAGGTAATTATTGGAACCCGAGATTTTTTGTTGAATGTTGTGATCATTTCATTAAGGAAGAAAGTGTATGATGCATTATTGGGTTAGGTTTGGTTGGTAGAAGATAAATATGATCACAATTGGAAAAAATAATGTAATCTTCATTAAAAACAAGGGTCAAAAGTATGTAATTGATATTAAAAACCAAGTTGTAAGTGAGGAAGCATCTTCTTCCAATTTGTCATATTTAGACTCCAAAGAAGAATGAATAGAGAAGCATGATTTGGGTCTGATATAGCCAAACAACAAAGGGATTATGAAATTACAATCATGCGTAGATGATGAAAAAAATTCTCTTTGCAGCCTATGTCACTAGGAAATGGAGGACTATGAGGTATTTCCATCGAATTGTAATTTTCTAGAAGCTACAACTCAATCGTGAGCAATTGATGAAAAATAATTTTGAAAAGTTGGATAATTTATGTGTTTGAGATGCAATCCATGGGTTAAAAAATATGATAGTTCTAGGAGAGGCACCCAAATTTATCAAAATAATGCAAATTTATTAATAGTTTGTCTTAGAAAACTGAGAGTAAAATACTTAAGATTAAGCATATAAATACTTTTCAAGTCAAATCACCTTCACAAATAAATATGTAACATGCCAATTGTTCACGCAAGTAAATTTCCTAGGTTTTAACCTCAAGTAAATAAACTATGTTCCATTCTTATTGCAATAATTATTTTTTTTTCCAAAAGAGAACATTTGTGCATATATGACATAACAAAATTCTAAAGTATTGATTTCATTCTCAATATATTATTTCACATCTTACAATTTTCCAAAGATTATATACAAAGATACATACATGGCTCAAATGAGCTTCATAGCAATAGATATCCAAACGGTCCAAGAAAACTCCTTTTCAAATCTTGGTCACCATCTATTGAGGGGAAGCATCACTTAAGCGCTTTTCTGCCAACCATGGACTAGTTGCGGTCCCCCGCACATCTATCAATTGATAGATGGCCCTACCCTTTGATGAAGGAATTGGTAAGGTAACCTCATAATTATAACCACCCTAAGCTTAGTGTTGTGCCCTAAATAACTAGAACTTGTATACCACTACAATCCTAAACTAGCATGCATAAAGGAACACAATGAATTGACAGTGTATCCAAAGGAAAATTACACTACTTTGGCCAAAGTATTCTTCACTCAGTACTTTGAGTGAAATCCATCCTATCCACATACACTATCCTAGCTCAATTTAACTTAAGACCATTTCAATACTATGCATAGGTAATTCCCTTCCTTAGGTAATCTTTAACCTCAGAAACAACCTATTCCCTTTTCCAAATCACAATGGTATTTCTTGTAAGTAATCATGTGCATAAACCATCCCATTCGTTGGACAATCTACTCCCAGGAATAATCTATGAGTTTTCTAAGATTACACAATAACCTTATATCAAATGACTTTGTAAGCTATTTAAGCCTTATCAATCCTAGTATGTAATACTATTGATAACATCCACTCCTTAATATGGAGTATGTACAAACACTCATAAGGAAACCATAACAACGAGATTCTTTTCCTTTCAATAAGCATATATAACCCTTTCTATAATCTAGAAAATTAATGCATTTCTCCAAACAATACAATCAAACACTCAATCTTTCCAAAAACATATTAAACATAAAGAGAGTAGAATCTCATGCCTGTTATACGCTATAATCAAATTGACCAACTGGTTCTTAGCTAAATCCCTCCTAGAATCAGCTTGCAACTCTTTCCTCTTCTCAATTCCTCTTCACAAAATTTTCCCACAATAACTCTCTCACTATATGACTCACACTCTCCTCACAAATAAACTCTTAGCTTCAAAGCAAAATAATATAGATAAAATGCAAAAGATTGCCAAAGAATGTGTATCCAAATGACAAAAAGCTCTGCTCTATTTATTCAAAAATATGAGCCTTTACTACCTATGAACTAGCTTCTCAAAGTGACACTTCTCATCTCACTTTGATTGACTCGACAACAAACAAGAAGGTGGCAGATTTCTAACTTAAGACTCAACAAATTAGCATAGCAGGACACTTCATTCATGGACAACAAAAGTGTTATTCAAATATGCAAGGTAAGTAATCGCATAAGTCAACTCTTTCTAAGCTAGCTTCCAATTGACCAATTCATATTTTGGTGCCACCATTTACCATGTTTGCTATTCATCTGGTCATTGTTTTCACAGACTTAGTCTATGTTTATTTTCTATGTTTTCACAGAGTTTGACTTGGTCTTGTTTATGCATTCGACACATATCATATGGATCTACTTTAATTTAAGCGTTGTTTTATTCAATTATACAACACGTTGCAATATTAACTTACCATCTTAATATTGTGTGCAATACTTTATTTCATTATGCTTTATCCATTAATCATATGCTATGCATACTCAATGCATTATATGCAAAGATAATATATGTGGCTTTTTGCAATAAGCTAACATTCACTATACAATATACAGTGCGTGATTTATTATTACCAATGCTTTCAAAGCTTTCATGTGCAGGTTATATATTAACATTACACTATAATATTAAGCATCATATATTCATTAAATCGACCACTATATATATATATATATTTCTAAAGAGCACGAATATGTCCATGTTATAATTATAATAAACAATATCATATGTATATATCTATATACATATATACGTACTTATACATATATCAACATACTCGTATGGACATTCCTTCACGTCAACACATACACGTATATTAACATGTATGCATGTAGTGTATATATACATATAATTACTAACTTATCAATAGACATGTATGCATGTAGTGTATATATACATATATCTATACATGTCTTATTTCCATTCGATACCCCCATGCCCATGAGCATGCGTAGGTACGTCTACCTACATATACTCATGTATGTATTAACTTATGTGTATGGGTTATCGTCGACATGTACACGTATATATATCTCATCGATTGAATATAGTCATACAAGGAAGAAATCGTAAATACAAAACACTTATCACAACCAATAATGCTCTCAACAAAAATCATGATCCTTTCTAATGCAATCACAACACGACTAAAGATCAACTTACCCATTTCTCGAAATTATGACTTGACTCAGCCATCCTATAAGTGAGTGTGTGAAAGCTTAGTTAAGATTCATTAAAGGTTACCCGACCAAGTCCTTCTCCTCAGTGATACTACCTCTCTCTTCTAGAGGATTGGTCCTATATCTGCATTCAACTTAACACATTTTCAATAGTAGTCGACCGTTCATCAAGACAATCATTTGCATTATACATTTCATAGTCAAAATATCAAATTCGAACAATATTCATTCCGCATATTCATTTCATTATAAGCATCAAATGTAATTAACATCCATTCATCATTTTCCCAATGATATAGATAAACAAAGCACAAATACATGTATTTCAATTAGAGTTACAAATACATTCACTTATTCAATATTTTAACCTATCATAGTAATAGTAACTAGATAAACACAGAACGGGTGTAACATACTCCTGCCCTTGTGAATCATTGTCCCCGATGATTTTATGTAGGAAACATAGAACAATCCAAGAACAAACACATCATTGTTTTTCAAGCACTTTCAAAAGCATGTAAGCCATGTGGAAACTTTTGCCCCATTTTAGCATAGTCTTCCCAAGTGGCTGAATCTTCTGCATACTAGTCCAACTGGAATTTGCATTATAGAACCTCCCTATTAGGAAAGTGAAGATTACGTTTTCTAAGCACCTTGATAGGCTCGATTGTTACCACTCTGCTAAAGCATTCCAATCAATTACATGATTATCACCTAGTATATACTTCTCTAGGTAAGAAACATGAAAGACGTTATGCATTCGGGCAAGAGCTAGTGGCAACGAAATTTGGTAAGCAACAAGATTTACTTCCTCAAGGACCTCAAAAGGACCTACGTAGCATGGAGCTAGTTTGGATGAATTTCCAAACTTCATGGGGCTTAACTCTCAACAACACTTTATCTCCTACTATAAAATTCCCAGATACTCACTTAGCATTTGCATAGCTTTTTTTCCTATCATTGGCTTCTACTAGCCTTTTCTTAACAGTTTTAACCTATTCCTCCATTTCAACCAACATTTTTTACTCAAGAATTACCCTATCCTCAAGCTTATCCCAACTTATAGGGGTTCGACACTTTTAGCTGTACAATGTTTCGAAAGGAGCCATCATAATTGCAAAATGATAGGAATTGTTATATGAAAATTCCACTAAAAGAAGGTAATCTTCCCACTTGTATTGTTGATCCATGCAATACATTATTAGTACGTTTTCAAGTACTTGGTTCACCCTTTTAGTTTTTCCATCTGTTTTAGGATGATATACTAAACTTATATTTAAATGATTCCCAAGTGTAGAGAATAAGGTTTTCCAAAACTTAGAGGTCACATGAGCATCCCTATCTGAGAAAAATATTCTCATGAATACCATGCAATCTAAACACCTCTTGAATGAATTTCCAAGCTATGATAGGAGCTCCATCAGTTAAATTCCCAGGTATGAAATGTGCTACCTTAGTAAGCTTGTAGATACCACTACTAGAATGACATTGTGCTTGTTCCTTGACATAGGTAATCCTTGCACAAAGTCCATACTAATGATTTTCCACTTATGATGTTCAACTTTCACCCTTTGACATTCTAAGCATCTAGCCACAAATCTAGCAACATCCCCTTTCATCCCTTTCCAAAAATATAATGGCTTCACATCAGCCAACATTTTTGTCACACCAAGATGTCTAGAGTATGGTGCTTCTTGAAATTCTTTCCACACAAGATTCCTTAACTCCTTAGAGTTAGGCACATACATTCTTCCTTTAAACCTTAGCAATCCATTGGGTTCAAATTGAAATCCTTTGTACCTTGCATCTTGCAGATTGTTTGTGAGTGCTTGCTTAACTTGCTCATAGTACTCACCCTCCTTGCATTTTTGCAATATATGGCCTTTAAAGTTAGATTGAATTGTAACCATTGAAGCAATATGCCTCTTATGACTCAAGGCATCAATAACCCAATTCTCCTTTCCCTTGATGTAGTTTATATTGAAGTCATAATCAGATATAACTCCAACCATCTTCTTTTTCATGCATTCAAGTTGGGTTGGGTAAATAGATATTTCAAACCGTGATGATCGGTTTTCAACTCAAAAGGCTTTCCCAACAAATAATGCCTCCACATTTCAATGCATGAACCACTACTGCTAACTCTAAATCATGAGATGCATAATTGTGTTCATAGGGCTTCAACTTTCTTGATTCATAAGCTATAACTTTCCCTTCTTGTATCAAGACTGCACCTAAGCCTTCTCCCAACACATATGTGATAATAATGAAGTTACCATCAAGATCTAGTACCTTCAAATTCAGAGTGGTAGTTAACTTCTCCTTGAGTGGATGAAATGCTACTTGGCATTTTTTCCGTCCACTCAAAAAATTTCCCTTTCCTCTGTAAAGATGTAATAGGAAAGGCTATCTTGGAAAAGTTTGCAAAAAAAATTTGATAGTAGCCTTCCAAACCCATAAATCTCTTGACTTTTGGTACATTCTTAGGCACTGGCCACTCTAACACTACTTTTATTTTGGCTAGATCAATTGAAATCCCGTCAGTGGAAATCACGTGACCCAGGTATTACACTTTCTTTTGAAAGAAGGTACACTTAGAGAGTTTTCCATATAGCTTATGTTCTCTTAAGAACTGGAGAACTATCTCTAAATTCTTTCAATGATCCTCATTCTTGGAATAAATTAGGATGTCATCCAATAAAACCAAGACAAACTTATCTAGGCAATCCCTAAACATGTTGTTCATTAGGTTCATGAATGTTACCAATGCATTTGTAAGTCCAAATGGTAGAACTGTGAACTCATAATGCCCATATCTGGTTCTGAAGGTAGTCTTGAAAATGTCTTCATCTTTAATCCTCAGTTGATGGTATCTTGATCGAAGATTAATTTTTGAAAATACAGTCGCACCCCGCATTTGATTGAAAATATCATCAATACATGGTAATAGGTACTTACTCTTTATCATAGCTTTTTTAAGCATCTTATAGTCTATACATAAGTGCAGTGTACCATCCTTCTTCTTCA
Organism: Sequoia sempervirens; assembly: GCA_007258455.2. Taxonomy (NCBI): domain Eukaryota; kingdom Viridiplantae; phylum Streptophyta; class Pinopsida; order Cupressales; family Cupressaceae; genus Sequoia; species Sequoia sempervirens. The sequence goes on along the minus strand of VDFB02088715.1, from coordinate 5,177 downwards.
TGAAGATCACTAGCGCTCCCCAGGGTGAAACATTGGGTCTTATCAATCCCTTGGATTACAAATCTTCTAGTTGTGCCTTGAGCTCCATTAACTCCATTGTTGTTATTTTGTAAGGCACTTTGGAAACATCTTTTGATCTTGGCACTATATCAATGTAAAAATTGAATACCCTCTTAGGCGATAATCTAGGTAGTTATTCTGGAAATACATCCATAAACTTTCGTAAGATTAGATATTTCTCCATATCCGAATTTATAGTTTCCATTAACTCACCCATCTCTACTTCTTGGTTGTCTTGTGGTTCATAATAGACAACGCCATTTTGAGAAATGAGTTCCTCATGTTCCTCAAGTTTTTCCATCTTAACTACAAAGAGTTTGCATCCTTTATTTTTTTTCCCTAAGCAGTTGCATAGCAGGGATTTGATGCAACTTAATTTTCCTAGGCATTCCTTTCAATGTTACCCAATTACCTAGGTTGTCCAAGCATTCAACAGTTTTGGCATGACAATCTACTTTGGTTTGATGCTTCCAAAGCTAGTTCATTCCTAGAATGACATAATAGGATCCTAAGGGAGCTACATATAAGTTAACCTCAGTTGAGAAACTTGAAAGTTTCACCTTTGCCTCAAATAAGCATTGCTCCACCGTTGCTCTTGTCTGGTTTGCATATTCTACAACCCAAGACTTTGCCATATAACTAGCTTTCCTAAAGATTTGATTAGCTACTCTAGGTGAAATAAAGTTTTCAGTAGTTCCAGTATTAGTAAGTATGGAAATAGGCATATACCAAATAAAATACCTAGAGTTTCCATTGGAATAATTTGATACTTTGCTTGTCGATTGTCCAAGGTAGCATGGATCTTCTGCTAGAATGTTGTTTGTTGGGAAGGTAGAGGGTTTCCATGAGGTCGTGACCCAAAAGGTTTGTTGGGACAATTTATAGCATAATGGTTTCCTCCAAATTTGAAGCATCCTACTACTGGTCCTTTCTTCCTTGCGGACCCATTAGGTCTACTAACATTTCCTCTAGTATCATTGAAATTGTTGTTATCACCATTATTATTCCTTTTGTGTTCCCTCCTTGATTCTCACCCATTATTTTGGGGTCCCTTATCCCCTTGATTTTGAGAATATTGCACTCCATCAAACTTCTTTGGAGTCTGAATAACTTGGGCTCCTTTGGACTTCTTTCGATTTCTATACTCTTGGCAGATTGAGAAGGATTTGAGATTATGCTCCTGCTTGACAGCCTTCTCATAGACTACGTCCATATTAGTGGCTAGACCATGTACATCTACTTCTCCACCTATTTGGATATTAAGCCCCATTTAATGAATTTCCTGATACGAAATTGTTCATCCTTCTTATACATTAGTATGTATTGTAATAGACCGGTGAACTTTTCCCAATACTCATTTACTAACATCTCTCCCTGTCTCAAATTTTGAAAATCAGTAAGTTTCTAATCATAAAAGAGTTAGAGTAGCCACCTTTTCCTATATATTTCCACAAACTCATTCCATGTAAGTTTTAAAGAACTAAGTTTGAGTTCCATTTTCTTGTTCATCCACTAGTTAGAGGCTTCTCCAGCTAACTGGTAAGCTCCCCATACAGATTTCATGATCTCAAAATAATTTATTTTCTTCAAATATTTTTCCATCTATATCAACCAAGCCTCAGCTTCTTCTTCGTTGGTGCTTCCTTCAAATTTTGGTGGAGTTATTTTCCTCATGTCCTTAGAAAGTTCAATTGCCAACTGCTTCCTACTAGTTCCCTCAGTCCGAGATTGAGTGTTCTCATTCTCATGCTCATGAGTTTGAGTGTGATCGCAGGAATTTTCCCCCTCATACTCTTTCTTGGGAACTTCCTCTTCCTCATTGACTAGAATTTCTTGCTCCACTCTTTCTTTCCCTCTGACTTCCTACTCGAGGTTTCCCAACTTGGTTCTAGTTTCATCCAAGAGACCTAGGATATTATCCAGGCTTCAGTGTCTTTTAGACCTTGTCCAACTTCATGGCTTCCTCCAAGATTAGTCCTTGTTCTAGCCATCCTTTGCAAGAAAAGGGTTTATACCTGAAGGTTTATCTTTATTAGATTCAATCATGTTCTTACTAATACTTATGGAAAACATTCAAATGGAATTCATTTGCACATAAAATAAATTTCTCATAATGTTTTGAGCACGAGTTTAGATAAACACATTATTTTTATTTATGCATAAGGATCTCAATATCCTTTCAATTACATTGATCAACTACTCAAATAGTCAAGTGGAGAGTATCCATCAGATTCACTCTCAGACACATAACTCAATGGGGTGTACCCCACAAATTTTTGTTCATCTCTCATTTGCTCCTCCCTATCCCAAAAGGGGTAGTAACCTTAAGATTTATCTTCCAACACATAGTTATGGGGGACATATCCCTCTGATTCATTGCTTGAGGAAATTACAATCACTTCCGATAAAGGAAGAACTCAAGGGTCCCTAAATATAAATGCAGGATTGACACTACATTTCGAGGGCATATTCCTGGAAAGTGCCAAGGTGTTAGACTTTACTAGTGAGACTAGAGGTAAGTGGTTGAAATTGGCCTCATCCATCCTTCTCTTTTATTGACTAATTTGAGAAAGGGTGTGACTAATTATCTCAGCATCGCTCAACCAGACAACATTTTCTTAGTTGGTTCCCTTTATCATACGAACAATGGCCTCTTTCTCCTTCTTTTCCCTCAGGTAGTGCTCATTCATGATTATTGAATTCCTTGCAATTAACCTAAGACACACCATCTTGGCACAAAAATTCCAAACATTAGACTTAATCAATGTTGGATGGAAAGTATGGCGAGCACATAGGTTCCAGAGTTAAACCTGGTAGCTCTAATAGCACATGTAACATGCCAATTGTTCACGCAGGTAAATTTCCTAGGTTTTAACCTCAAGTAAATAAGTTATGTTCCATTCTCATTGTAATAAAAAGATTATTTTCCAAAAGAGAACATTTGCACATATATGACATAACAAAATTCTAAAGTATTGATTTCATTCTCAATATATTATTTCACATCTTACAATTTTCCAAAGATTGTATACTAAGATACATACATGGCTCAACTGAGCTTCATAGCAATAGATATCCAAACGGTCCAAGAAAACTCCTTTTCACTTCTTGGTTGCCATTTGTTGAGGGGAAGCATCACTCAAGCACTTTTTCACCAACCATGGACTAACTGCAGTCCCCCACACATCTATCAACTAATAGATGGCCCTACCCTTCAATGAAGGAATTGGTAAGGTAACCTCATAATTATAACCTTCTGGAGCTTAGTGCTATGCCCTACATAACTAGAACATGTATATCACTACAATCCTGAACTAGCATGCATAAAGGAACATAGTGAATTGGCAGCGTAGCCAAAGGCCAATTACACTACTTTGGCCAAAGTATTCTTCACTCATTACTTCAAGTGAAAGTCATCCTATCCAAATACATTATCCTAGCTCGATTTGACTTAAGACCATTTAAATACTATGCATAAGTAATTTCCTTCCTTAGGTAATCTTTAACCTGAAAAACAACCTATTCCATTTTCCAAATCATAATGGTATTTCTCCTAAGTAATCACATGCATAAGCTATCCCCTTTGGGCAATCTATTCCTAGGAATAATCTATGAGTTTTCTAAGATTACACAATAACCTTATATCAAATGACTTTGTAAGCTATTTAAGCCTTATCAATCCTAGTATGTAATACTATTGATAACATCCACTCCTTGTTATGGAGTATGTACAAATACTCATAAGGAAATCATAACAGCAAGATTCTTTTCCTTTCAATAAGCATATATAATCCTTTCTTTAATCTAGCAAATTAATGCATTTCTCCAAACAATACAATCGAACATTCAATCTTTCTAAAAATATATTAAACATAAAGGGAGTATAATCTCATGCCTATTAATGCTATAATCCAATTGACCAATTGGTTCTTAGCTAAATCCTTCCTAGAATCAACTTGTAACTCTTTCCTCTTCTCAATTCCTCTTCACAAATTTTTCCCACAATAACTCTCTCACTATATGACTCACACTCTCCTCACAAATAAACTCTCAACTTCAAACCATAATAATATAGATAAAATGCAACAGATTTCCAAAGAATGTGTATTCAAATGACAAAAAGCTCTGCTCTATTTATACAAAAATGTGAGCCTTTACTGCCTATGAACTAGCTTCTCAAAGTGACACTTCTCATCTCACTTTGATCAACTCAACAAACAAACAAGAAGGTGGCAGATTTATAACCTAAGACTCAACAAATTAGCACAGTAGGTCAATTCATTCATGGACATCAAAAGTGATTTAGATATACAAGGTAAGTAATCACATAGGTCGACTCTTTCTATGCTAGCTTCCAATTGACCAATTCATATTTTGGCGCAACCATTTACCATGCTTCCTATTCATCTATTTGTTGTTTTCACAGACTCAGTCAATGTTTATTTTCTGCATTTTTATAGAGTTTGACTTGGTCTTGTTTATGCATTCGACACATGTCATATGGATCGAATTTACTTTGTGTTGTTTTATTCACTTATACAACACATTGCAATATTAACTTACCATCTTAATATTGTGCGCAATACTTTATTTCATTATGCTTTATCCATTAATCATATTCTATGCATAATCAATGCATTATTTGCAAATGTAATATGTGTGGTTTTTGCAATAAGTTAACATTCACTATACAATATGCAACGCATGATTTATTATTAGCAATGCTTTCAAAGCTTTCATGCGTAGGTTATATATTAAGATTACACTATAATATTAAGCATCATATATTCATTAAATCGACCACTATATAAATATAATATATATATATACACATTTCTAAATAGCATGAAATGCTTATATGTATATATATATGGATATATATACAAATATATATATATATATATATATATATACTCTCTTGAAAAATAAGTTTATTTAAACAATTCATTCAATATTCGAATAAATATATGTCCATGTTATCATTATAATAAACAATGTCATATCTATATATCTATATACATATATATGTACTTATACATATATCAACATACTCGTATGGACATTCCTTCATGTCAACACATACACGAATATTGACATGTGTATATATATGTATATAT
>VDFB02088714.1:0-21432 GCA_007258455.2 Sequoia sempervirens | reverse complement strand
CAACATAAATATTTTCCTTCCTTTAAATAATACATGGAGATATTGAAGCTACAAAGTTCAATCTAGTGCATTTGTCATAGAAATCTCTCTTTTATTGTTTACATTTCTTCTTACTCAAGGTTGCTCCTTTGAAACAACCTTGTATGCATACTTATGTCATTTTCCATTCCTTTCCATGTGTCATTACTTATGTTTCAAATATGTTCATTATGAAAGATTCTTCTTACTTTGCATGTGTGCATACTATTGTTATTTTGGATTATTGGAAAAATTGTTGGTGTAAATATTATACTTTGTCTAAGATAGTTTTTATCAAAGTGTAATATTCAACTTAGTTAATAAAGTTTACTTTGGATATAAGAAATAATGACATAGCTACACCTTCACTTGAGATACACAACCACTACCTCATCAATCCTTAATTGACAATAGTTAGGTGCCAGTTCTATTTAGTCAATTCCACCTATGTTTCAATTACACTAAGTTAAGTCACCTCTTCATTGGGAGTGATTAAAAGTCAATTGATGACCTCTTGGGTATGTCACTTTCTTGATTCAAGCATATAAGAGGCCTATATATTTCTACTTTACTCTTTGTAATTTTCTCCATCATATTGACTATTGTTGCTAAAACTTTCCAACCACAACAAATTAAAAAAAAAAACTATTCTATAACATTTTGGTAGGAACTTTGCAGCTCTGCAACTCTTGTTATTAATTTTAAATTCTATCGTCATAATCCTTAACCTATGTGAATGGTGATCCTAGACCTGCACAAACACAAACAACAAACACACTATTAGTCCAATATGCAAGTTAAAATCATCATTCCCCATAAGATTCATTTAAAATATTAAGAACAAGAAATAACATGAAGAACACAAATAAAAGCTATCTAATCTTGCTCAAAACAAACAAACTCTCAATCCCATGGGGGAATTGCTGCTATTTTTTTGTGGAAAATAGCCCTTTCCCAATTCCCAATCAAGTTTGATGATGAAATTTGATGATTGATGCTCTTTGATGAAATTTCTCCATAACCTAGCTATGAAATATGAAAAACTATGAAGATGGATGAACTTTTCTCAAAACATGAAGATAATAATGTTGCATGAAGTTGTGGATCAAATGCCTAAGATTGTGGATCTCAAATTAGTAAAAGAGCCTTCTATTTATAGAAGAGAAAGATGGAAGATCAAGAAAAATGGATGAATGTGGGATCAAACACCAACCAATAGCACAATGCCACTTTTCAACATGTGAGTGGACAAAGGTGGAGCACATTTTGATGAATATGCACATTAATGTTATTGGTGGAAATTCAAAATTGGAGAAGTGACATGTAATTGGAGGGAGATGAAAGAAGAATTAAATGCCACTTGGCTCAAGAAAAGGACATGTAAGAGGCCTTTAATGCCTTGCTGGATGGACAAGTCCTTTTGGGGGGAGATTTTCAAATTTGAGGAATATTCCAACTTTGATGCCTTTTTGAATGAAAATAGATGATTTAATAAATCAATAAATTGATTTACTTTTAAAAGTTGCAAAAATCTAGAGGATTTGAGGGATTAGTGTTAGCATTAATTATGATTTGATTAATTTAGATGATAATTAGCTGATTTGACAATTTGATTTAGATTTTAGGATTTAAATAAATCAAAATGAGAGGAATAATGATTTTAGACTTAATTAAATAAAGTTTGATTTATTTAATTAAAAATGATGGTGTTAGATTTAAATTAAATAAAGATTAATTTATTTAATTTAAAGGGAATGACTTTACAACTTAATTAAATAAAATGAATTATTTAATTAAAAGAGGGACTATAGGATTAATTAAACAAAATTGATTTATTTAATTAATAAGAGATAATGATATAGTCAGATAAAATGGATTTATTTAATTAAAAGACGAAGTATGATGAATTTAATCAAATAAACATTATTTGATTAAATGGTTAGTAAAGGAGATGATTCAAGATGAATTGGTGTTAGTAAATCAAGATCAAGGGTATAAAATCAATCGGTATATTTTATGTGTCTACATTTTGCCCCTCTTTGAAGCAATGTACTCGCTATGTTGGTTCAAAAAATAACCTTGCCGAGATCAAAATTAAAAAAAATTCAATTTTTTTAGATGCCCCACTACTGTCCCAGCGAAAGAATTACGCTGGTATACTGCGTCTCGAGAGATCAGATGAAAAGTTTGATTTGAGGGTCAATCTTGCGACAAAGAAGGCAAGCTGCCCGACGGGTCTAGAAAGACTCCAGGATGCCAAAAACATGCCAAAACATGGACAAAAGATGCAAAACGAGCCTCGGTTGGGTGAAAATGGGATCGGGGGCGCAAAATCCTAGTTTGACGGCTAAATGGGGTCAAAAAATGCTAACTTTCATGCTTAAATAGCCCTCAAGGGGTCACTTTCAATTCATTTGCAAACTTAGCCTTTAGAAATTCTATTGTTTGAGCTTTGACCTTCATGTGAGATGGCGCAAAGAGTGCTTCCATGACACATCTCTGAGCGAGTGCGAGTCTTCCAGCAACTTCCAGGCGCGGGACCACCGACATGTGACCCTAACCAAACATATTTTTTTGATCTTCGTGTGCATTTATTAGGCTTAGAATGTCAAACTAGTCTAGTGGTAGAGTTTGGCATCGTTGAAAAGGTCAAATCGGTGCCACACGACCTTAAACAACATCGCTATTGCAATCTGTGATGCCGCATCACAGTTAGAGTTTTAGGGGTCAAATTCCAAAGTGTGCCACATATGCAAATGACGCCACTACGAGTTAGTTAGGAGATTAGAGTTTTGAGTCAAAAGGGTCCGCGGTCAAATTGGGATGCCGCAATAGAGTTTAGAGTTTAAAGGGTTCCAGTGGTGTAGTTTGGAGTTTCCAAACAACGACACCTTTGTTGTTTCAGTCACGAAAACTTCAAACGGGATCCTAATTTTTTACGAAAGTTGACGCTGTGGCTTTACTGGTGAAGGAGGACACAGAGCCCATACATTCACATGAGAATTGACCCTCAATTCTTAGCAGATTGACTGGATTACACAAATTGCTTCAGGAGCACCTTGGAGCGATTGGCCTATGGTACGTCGCATACGCACCTACCATTAGGACCCATCTAGGCATGATGATTGCACTGGTAGAGAGATGGCACAGCGAGACATCATTGTTTCACTTCCCCATAGGTGAGGCAACCGTTACGTTGGAGGACGTCGAGTGGATTCTTTGATTGCCCATCCATAGAGAGAGGGTGATTTATGACATGGACATCGGGACCAATTCCTGTTATGAGATCATGGGGGCTAATGAGATTGTCTTTTCGGAGGGTCAGATTGAGCTTGAGCAGTACAGGAGCCAGGCGTCAACATTTTGATTGATTGTGGCTTCTATCATTTAAGGTCTTGTAGCTTTGGATCGGCAGGGCAAGTACTTTAGTCCAAGATGGGGTTTGGCTTGGGAGCGGATGCTCTTTTAGAGAGAGTGCTTTGTGTGGGGACTAGTGATGCTGGCCTCACTCTATCATGATTTGCACGAGTTCGCATATTGTGATAGTAGGGTCATCGATGCCAGAGTGACACTTCTTCACATCTAGGCCTAGGAGCGCATTGTCGTGCTTCGTCCATGGGTTACAATTGTTGATGTGGAGTCAGATGATCCAACAGTCTGGAGGTACAGAGGTGGTCTTACCTTTACGCACACAAGAGTAGTTGGCATTCCTCACTAGAGGAGGGTGATCGATGAGATGACCACTTTCACTTGGAGGCCTTGGCTTGGGTTGCTTGCATGGTACGATGATGTTCAACAAATTTTTTATGCGAGGCAAGATAGGGTGATGTAGGGCAGGGAGTATACAATGATTGAGTGCTACCTGCTAGATTGGGTAGCCAAGCAGTTTGACGATGTCCAAGACAAGTTGGATGATCAGTATGCAACTATTTTTTCTTGGACCACGAGGGAGACCACATGAGTTCGATCGATCCCACCAGAGGATGCAGCGGACTCATTTAAATAGCTGGTTGCTAGGCCATGGCCATATGATCAAGGACAGACAGAACTTGGGACTACACAGGTATATATTGACTGGTTCAGGCCACCCATCAGATTGACAATGCCCGGGACAATTTTACCACAACAAAGACCTCGAGGCTAAACAACAGGGCAAGGGCAAGGGTGAGGAAGATGAGGAGATGGAGACATAGATAGAGATAGAGGTAGAGGAGGAGGCAGACCACCTCCAGACCAATGAGGGCAGAGGGATGGGTAGAGAGATGGCCCCAAGGACTAGCATAGAGATGCACCTAGGGACCAACAACCACCCTCGAGGGATCAACCAGTGCCACCACCACCGCCACCACCACCCCAGCCAGATCAGAGGGATATGCTCATTAAGTAGCTTCAAGCATAGGTTGCTACATTGACGGTAGAGAGAGATCAGGCCCGAGCAGAGTGAGATCATGTTGTGTAGCAGAGACAAGCCACCGAGCTATAGTTAGCACAAGAGGTGGGCCGATGAAAGCAGCTTGAGAGTATAGCGGTCGTATCATAGGGTAGGAGAGTCCTGACATGCATGTATCAAGATGCAATGAGAGAGACTGAGTACTATCGGTTCATTATCATTAGGCAGTGCCCCGAGTGGCTCAAGTGCCAAACTTTTCATAGCAGACAAGGCAGAGGCAGGACTAGCCTGAGAGACAGTCGGGTGAGGGGAGCAGCCATTAGGGCTAGCTCACATTTTGATCAGCGACACCATTCTTTTTGAGATCCACGGGCTCCGTTTTTGATAGCCTCGTGGGCATTTGTATACATTGATTGATTCATACACATGACATTTGATCCTAATTTGTACCATGACAGTTACATTATTAATGATATATATATGATATGATTCGATTTGATTATGAGATGTGTCCTATTTTATTCATGCATGATGGCTGGATGTATTTACTTTTCTATATACGATGCGAATTTACATTATATGATGTGATGTATGTATGATTCTATATTATGTGATGCGATGTAGTGATTATGCAGATGTTTATGGATGGATGTATTTCTTTTTTAGTATCTTTTTATGCACCTTTTTATGATGATGTGGATGCAAATGTCTATGATATGAAAATTATTAAAAATTATTAGACTAACAAATCTATATTATGTACCTAATGGATGATGATTATGAGATGTATGAGATGCTATGACATATTCCTTTTCTTTTTCAGTACCTTTTCAATATGTATGATATGGTGACGCGTATATGGATGACATGATGATGCACATGATATGATGTGATGATGCATATGATATGATATGACGATGCATATGGTGATGTTTATATGATTATGTAATGATGTAAATGTATGGTTTATGAGATGCTTAGAATAACCAATCTGTATTGTGCAATGATGAAATGCAATGTATGTGAGATGATCAGTGTTTCCTATATGATATGATATGATATGCAGTATGATGACGGTTTGTGGATGCAGGATGGATGCATTAGTGATGATATTTGATTAACTATCATGGTACCATGTTAGCATAGAAAGAAGGAATAAGAAATAAGATCCAACAAGCCTACATTGTTAGAGATGATGATGATGCTAATGATGATTTTCTTTTTAGGAATTGGGACTTTAAAAGGGCTATTTACCTTATGTTTGATAACACACATAGGCACGATGCATCAAGGTATAAAGAACCAGGATGGCATTGCACCTAGTGTGATGGAATTTGACTCGACGATCATATAGGAGTACTCTTGTTCACACCTGGCATACAATACCTTATTTAAAATGCAGTTCAAATATTCCAAATATCTTGGACCAAAACATAGAAATGCAAGCCTTCCTATGTGGTCAACAAGACATCTAAAACACCCTCTCTACAAACCAAACAAATCATGCATGACCAAGGTTATATTACAAGAACATCCAACAAACACAACAGATAAAAATACAATTATCATTGCCCCATTCCTTTCTCTCTAAATCCCTTTATTTGGACATCATCGAGAGGTCATTGGAATGAGTGCAATAAGTTAAAAGACAAAAATCAAGTAAACAAACAAGCTAATTTTCTTCATACCGCTAGCCAAGACTAAACTATGGTGATGCCTAATGTTGATGTCCATTGTAGGAAGGATGCATCCTAGGACATGATGTTATCAGATGATTTGGGACAAACTGATGATGATGATCTATTAATACCCATTGGATGTTGTGGTTGTTTTGCTGATATGTGGTTGTCATTGATGTCAACACTATTAGCATTAGTGCATTGGAAGCTATATATGTCGAGGATATTGAGAAACTTGTAATGGAATGAGTTGCAGGTTGTCAGTGGTGAGGTGATGTTCTATCTGTCAGTGAGTTTCGTATGTTTTTGATCAGAGGTTATGGAATAAAGAGTTTCTTGTTGAGTTTATCTAGTTTATCCACGTTGAGTTTCAAAGATCCGTGTGAAGATTTAATCGAGTTATCAAGATTTGTATTTTGACAGTTTTTCTGTTACTTCAGTTTTTGTTCCTGAATAAAGATTATGTGATTCTAGTTAGTTCAGTTGTTGTGGATGCTTCTATGGTGATTCATGATGGTTGTGGATGTTTCTAGATCATGATCTATCTATGTTGCATGTCTACATTGATCGTTGTGCTCACGATTCAAGATTTTCTCTTGAGTGTTCATGTTTTTCATGTTCTTGGCTGACAAGGTGTTGAAGCATGTTGTGGATCTTTGAGGAGAAATTAATTGAAGTATTTTTGTGTTGGAGATGTTAATTTGTGTCTTCACTATGTTGTGGCTGATGTTGGTTGATTCACATTGACAAATTATCTATTATTTTAGGCTGATAGTTTGTATTCATTTTATTATTTCGTTCTGGCCTACTTGTAGCGATGTAATTTCATGTTGCAGATATATAAGAGTGATTGTTTATTCGAATTGTAGAGAGCCAGAAGGAGTGCTTGTGTATGAGATGTGTGAATAATTTCCTAATCATTCAAAGGTAGAGTAGAGAGTGAAGAAGAGTGAAGAAGTGTTCATGTGCTTAACCGAAACTGTAATTAGGCATTAGCAGATGCTATTTTCTTAGTTCAAAATTTGGATAGTTGTAATCTGAATCTCTTTGTAAGACAACATGTCTTCCTTTGTAATTGAGCAATGAGCTCTAGGCAGTGTGCCTGAATGCATGTGCATTATCCATTTATTAAATTATTATACTTTTAATAGGGTATAATCTTGTGGACTAACCTCCATTGTGGTTTTTCCCCTAACAGGGTTTCCACGTAAAAAATCTTGGTGTTATGTGTATTTTTGATGTGTTGTTGATTCATGCTTTCATTGATATCCATCAGATCTGAGAATAAGGATTAATAAGTTTAATAAGTTTGAAATTTGGTGACAACTGATTCATCCCCCCTCTCAGTTGTTTTCCCTTGTGTTGCCAACAATTGGTATCAAAGCTTAGTTCCTTGGCAGAAGTTTAATAGTTTGAGATGATATGGGATGTCGACATACAAGAAGGATAGTCCAAGATTTGATGGAACAAATTATTCTTTGTGGAAGACTCGAATGGAGTGCCATCTGAGATGCATTGGTGAACCCTACTAGAGCATTAGAAGTAATAGGTATATTATTCCATTGAATGGTACTTATGTTGAGTATAATATCAGGGCTAAGGAAGCATTGTTGAGTGCTTTGACTAATACTGAGATGAAAAATGTTATGGATCTGAAGACTACTCATGAGATATGGAAAAAGTTGGAAACCTTGTATGAAGGTGATGATAATGTGAAGATTGCTAAGTTGTAGAGTCTAAAAGGGAAAAATGAAATGTTGAGAATGGGTGATGATGAAAATGTTACTACTTTCATGCAAAGAGTGAATGAACTTGTGTGTGGTATCAGATGTGTTGGTGAAAAGTTGGAAGAATCATAAATTGTTGCTAAAGTGCTTAGATCCTTGCCTACTGCTTATAAAGTCAAAGCTATAGCTATTGAAGAACTCTGGACTGTAACAAATGTAACTAGAGATATGTTGGTTGGTAAGCTGACTACTTTTGAGTTGAGCGAATTTGGTGATTCCCTTCCTAAGGTTGAATCTGCATTTAAGGCTACTACTTCCGAAAGAGATAGATAGAGATATGATCCGAGTGAGAGTTCATCTAGAAAGACATTCAAGTATGAGGATGAAATTAGACATATTGAAGAAGAAAGAGAGCTAGAAGAGCTGGAAGCACTTATTGTCAAGAGAGTATTGAGAGGAAAAGGTAAGTATGAAGGAAAATTTCCTCTTAAATGTTTTTCTTGCAATAAGATAGGTCATTTTCTATCAAAGTGTTTGGAAAGAGATTCTAAACTAAGACATAACAAGGATAAATTTCAAAATAAGTGTTGCTATGCTACTGATGAAGGCGTGACAGATGATGAATCTGATAAAGGTGAAGACGAATGGGTGTTTATTGCTATCAAGGAAAATAACCTTGTATCTACCCAATCTACTAGTTGTACAAATGTGGAGAAATCCCTAGTTGCTTGAGTTAAAGAGAAAGATAAATGGGTGATTGATAATGGATGTTCACATCATATGATTGGAGACAAAAGTAAGTTTGAAAGCTTGGAAAGGTATGATGGTGGTGTTGTGAGATTTGGTGATAACACAGTTGGTGTGATCTATGGAAGAGGATGCATTTCTCTTGATGGTAAGAATAATACTGATGATATCTTGTATGTGGAAGGTCTAAAGAATAATATTTTAAGTGTCAGATAGAGGGTTGATAAGGGTTACAATCTCTAGTTCAAGGATGGAAAGTGCATAATATTGGGATGTTCTGGAAATGTGATTGCATCAGGTACAAAAATAAGAGGTAATATCTTTCATCTAAATGTTGCTAGTAAAAGTTGTTTGATTGCTCAAGTTGATGAAATTTGGTTGTGGCATAGGAGAATGTGTCATGTTAACTTTGATAACATTGTCAAGATAAGTTCTACTAAGGCTGTGAGAGATTTACCTAATTTGGTAAAACCTACTATTATCATTTGCAAGGAATGTTAGTTGGGAGAACAAACCATAATTTCATTTTAGAGCAAACAAAATTGTTCAAATGAATTGTTGGAGCTTGTGCATACTAATTTGTGTGGTCCCTCTAGAATCAGAAGTTTACAAGGTTACAAGTATTTCATGTTGCTTATTGATGATTATTCAAGAATGATGTGGGTTACTTTCTTAAGGGAGAAATATGAAGATTAAATGTCTGAGATCAGTTAGAGGTGGTGAATTCACTTCTGGTGAGTTTAATTCTTTTTGTGAAGAACATGGAATAAAGAGACAATTATTTGCACTGTGAACCCCTCAGCAAAATGGAGTTGCGGAAATGAAGAACATGACAATTGAAGATGTTTCTAGAACAATGATGCTAGAAGGAAATGTCCCTCATATCTACTAGAGAGAAGTTATGAGTACTGCTGTGTACACACTCAATTGGGTACAAATCAAAGGTGATACTGGTGAGACCCCTTTTGAGCTATGGACTGGTCAAAAGCCTACTGTTAAATACTTCAAGATATTTGGAAGCAAATGTTATATTAAGAGAGATGAAGACATAGGAAAGTTTGATATTAGGAGTGATGAAGGTATCTTTCTGGATTATTCTACTAAAAGCAAGGCCTACCGGCATTACAATGAAAGATTGAATAAAATGGTTGAAAGTGCAAATGTCAAGATTGATGAAGACTTAAGTACACCATCTAGAACCTGTGGCTATGAATCTAATGATCAGGATGATAGTACAAACCAAGGAGAGCACGTTCAGACTACAAATCAAGTGCAAATCAGTCCAGTAAATCAAGAAAATGAAGAAGAAGGAGAAACTAGTGGAAGCACAGAAGAGAGAACACAAGAGCCTGAAGTTGAAGAACATCCTAAGAAGACTCCAAGACACATAAGATTGAATCATTCAAAATATCATATTATAGGTGATAAGAACAAAGGTGTCTAGACTAGGAGAAAAATTGCAGAAGAATATTGGTTGATTTCAAAATCTGAGCCTACTAGTGTGAATGAAGCATGTAAAGATGAGCATTGGGTTGAATCAATGAAAGAAGAGTTAAAACAAATTGAAAAGAATGATACATGGATTCTTGTTCCCAGACCTAAGGATAAGAATGTCATTGGAACCAAATGGGTTTTTAGAAACAAATTGAATGAGCAAGGTAAAGTGGTTAGAAACAAAGCAAGATTGGTATGTAAAGGATATTCTCAGATGGAAGGAATTGATTTTGAAGAGACTTTTTCCCCTATTGCTAGAATTGAAGTTGTAATATTATTTCTTGCCTATGCTGCTTACAAGAACTACAAAGTTTATCACATGGATGTCAAATCTGCTTTTCTAAATGGTGAATTAGAAGAAGTGTATGTTGAGCAACCTGATGGATTCTAGTTGAGTGATAAGGAAGATATGGTGTGTCGGTTGAAGAAAGCATTGTATGGACTTAAGCAAGCCCCTAGAGCATGGTATGCCACATTGGACAAGTATTTGCTAAAGCTTGGATTTAACAAAGGTACTGCTGATAGTAATTTGTATTTCAAGATTGATCATAATAAAGATTTGATTGTTGAAGTCTTTGTTGATGATATCATTTTTGGAGGAGATGATGGTTTGTGCACGAAGTTTGCTAATGAGATGCAAAATGAAATTGAGATGTCTATGATTAGTGAGATGAAATTATTTTTAGGATTGCAAATTACTCAGTTAGATAAAGGGATATTCATAGCTCAGTCCAAGTATGTGAAGGAATTGCTAAAGAAGTTTGGTATGGAAGATTCAAAGCTAGTTGGTACACCCATGGTGACCAGATGCAAGTTGACAATAGAAGATGATTCGCCAAAAGAAAATAAGACAAGATACATATCAATGATTGGTGGATTGATATATTTAACTCAAACTAGGCCTAGTATCATGAATGTTGTATGTATTGTTGCAAGATTTCAAGCTGATATGAATGAATCTCATGTGACTGTTGTGAAGAGAATTTTCAGATACTTGAAGGGAACAATTGACTTTGGCCTATGGTATCCTAAAGATGATGATCTTACTTTAAGTTCCTTTACTGATGCTAATTGGCAGGAGATGTAAATGATAGGAAAATTACTAGTGGTGGTGCATTTTTCTTGGGTAAAAAGCTAATCTCATGGTTGAGTAAAAAGAAAAATGCCATTTCTTTATCAACTATAGGGGCTAAATACATTGCTACTGCTAACAATTGTACTCAAGTATTATGGATGAAGCAAATACTAAGGGATATTAGAGTTGTATATGATGAGCCTATTGCTATATTCTATGATAATTCAAGTGCCATTAAAATTTCTCAGAATCTGGTGTTGCATTCAAAAAACAAGCATATATCTATCAAGTTTCACTTTTTGAGAGAAAAGGTAAGTGAAAAGGAAGTCAGATTGGAGTATGTGCCTACTAAGGAGCAAATTACATACATCTTTACCAAGTTGTTGCCTAAGGATACTTTTGAGTATCTCAGAGGGAAGTTAGGGGTGATTACCCCTCCTAATAAGAACTAAGGATGCATTTCTTTGCATCAATCCGTGCATTTCATAATCATATCTTAAATTAGATTGATGTCATGGTGGCTGCTACTCAAGGGGAGTATTCAGATGGTTCAAAAATTTAGATATGTGGTTCAGAGCTTAGAGATCTTTGAAATTGATGTCAAAGGGGGAGAAGAGTGATGTGTAAAATTGGTGATTATCTGGGGAAAAGAGCCTTGTGGGGCGAAAATCATGTGAAAGAGTTGAAGGAAAAATGAGTCAGAACATAAGCAGGAGTTAGTTGCGTTGATGGTGTTTTTCACATCATGTGTTTCCATCAATGCAAAAGGGGGAGATTATTGGATGTTGTGGTTGTGTTTCTAATATGTGGTTGTCATTGATGTCAACACTATTAGCATTAGTGCATTTGAAGTTGTATATGTCGAGGATATTGAGAAAATTGTAATGGAATGAGTTGTAGGTTGTCAGTGGTGAAGTGATGTTTTGTCTATCGGTGAGTTCCATACATTTTTTATCAAAGGTTGTAGACTAAAGGTTTTTTTGTTGAGTTTGTATAGTTTATCCACATTGAGTTTCAGAGATCCACGTGAAGATTTAATCGAGTTATGAAGATTTTTATTTTGATAGTTTTTTTGTTACCTCAATTTGTGTTCCTAAATAAAGATTATGTGATTCCAGTTAGTTCAGCTGCTGCAGATGCTTCTCTGGTAATTCATGATGCTTGTGGATGTTTCTAGATCATGCTCTATCTATGTTGCATGTCTGCGTTGATCGTTGTGCTCACAATACAAGATTTTCTCTTGAGTGTTCATGTTTTTCATGTTCTTGGCCGACAAGGTGTTGAAGCGTGTTGTGGATCTTTGAGGAGAAATTAATTGAAGTATTTTTGTGTTGGTGATGTTGTTTTGGGTCTTCACTATGTTAAGACCGACCTTGGTTGATTCATATTGAAAAATTATCTATTGTTTTAGGCTGATAGTTTTTATTCATTTTATTATTTCATTGTGGCCGACTAGTAACGATGTAATTTCATGTTACAGATATATAAGAGTGATTATTTATTTGAATTGTAGAGAGCTAGGAGGAGTGCTTGTGTATGAGATGTGTGAATAATGTCCTAATAATTTGAAGGTAGAGTAGAGAGTGAAGAAGAGTGAAGAAGTGTTCATGTGCTTAACTAGAACTATAATTAGGTATTAGCAGATGTTATTTTCTAAGTTCAAAATCCAGATGGTTGTAATCTGAATCTCTCTGTAAGACAGTGTGTCTTCCTTTGTAATTGAGCAGTGAGGTCTAGGTAGTGTGCCTGAATGCATGTCCATTCCCCATTTATTCTTCTTATACTTTTAATAGGGTATAATCTTGTGGACTGACCTCCACTGTGGTTTTTCCCCTAACAGGGTTTCCACGTAAAAAATATTGGTGTTATGTGTATTTTTGATGTGTTGTTGATTCACGCTTTCATTGATATTGATCAAATCCGAGAATAAGGATTAATAAGTTTAATAAGTTTGAAATTCGGTGAAAAATGATTCACCCCACCTCTCAGTTGTCTACCCTTGTGTTGCCAACAATACCAAGAGTTGACCAACTTGTTTACTTACTGACCTAGACTTGAGACCCTGTCAATTGAGTTTTCACTTTTAACCTGCTAAAATTGTTTCCGATTGTTTCACCAAAGGTTGACGGTGATGATTGATTTATTATGAGTGGATTTTTATTGTAGGTGAAAGCGAGATGGGATGGATGGATTTTTTCAAACATTTGTATGTTTTTGAAGTGTTTTGAGGTTGTTTTTGGTATTTTGAGATTTTTCAAATATTTTTATTTTCAAAATTTCCAATGTTTTGGGGTTTTCTGAGATCTTGACCAAGAGACTAACCTAAAGACCTATCCTAGGGGCCTCAGGGACTAATCAACATATTATCCTTGCCTACATTAGACACGCAGAGACCATGTAGTTTGACAGACTCATACTCAATTATTGATGAGATATGAACAAATGGATTTGCCAATTTATTATGACAGACTCCTAAAGGACCAACCTAAGTGTCTTAGGGGATGATCAAAGATCAACCTTGACTATGTTCAGAGCTCAGAGACTCATAGTTTGACAAGACAACTATGTTTTTCTTTTTTTGATTTTTGACCAGTTTTTGGATTTTGATATGTTTTGAATGTTTTTTTTGGATTTTTGGATTTTTTGATTTTCTAATGTTTTTTGATTTTTTGATTTTGGGAATACTTCAAGAATATACATGAATTTGATCCAATGAGAACATTTCCCCAATGTGATGCAATAGAATAGTCCGATAAAGGAAAGATAAACTAACTTTAAGAATGGGCTAACTAGTACTAGGAGGGATCATGATACAAACAAAGGATCAAGCTATGATGCAGATGCAAGTGATGTAGATGCAAGTGGATGAGAGATGGAAATAGATGGAATGCAATGGATGATGGAAGCGTGATGGATGAATGATGCAGAGCAAGCCCAAAGCACCATGAAAGTGGTTTTCACTATAGGATGATTTTTCTTCTTTACTATTTTCAATCCTTTTTCTGATTTTTTTTAAATTTTTATGTTTTTTGATTTTTTTGTATTTTCTAGTTTTATACCTTAGAAGTTTAGGCATAATTTTTTTAAAGATGGGAGCTATTCATGGGCTCATGTGGAGGTTCTCCTTTGGGTTTTGATAGCTAACATGCCCCTAACTTGTAGCTTGTTGTGATGATGAAGGGCCCCAACCAATTGGGTTCAAATTTTCCCTTGTTGTTTGGATTTAGAACGTTCTTTTGATTCTCCTTCAACACAAGCTCTCCTACTTGGAAGATCCTACTTCTGATCTTGTTGTAACTCTGCTTGAGTTGGTTTTGGTAGAATTGTAAATTTTTTAAGGCATCCATGCGCCACTCATCTAGTAGTTCCAGCTCGTTTAACCTTCCCACCTAATATTCTTCATCTGTGATAATATTTTGCAATGATATTCTTAGGGATGGGAGCTCAATCTCAATGGGGAGTATGGATTCTAATTTTTAGACCAGGGAGAAAGGGGTTACACCTATTAGTGTGCAGATACTTGTTAGGTAGGCCCATAGGGTGGGATTCAATTTGAGGTGTCAATCACGACCAACTTCATTGACTATTTTCTTGAGGATTTTTAAGATGGTCTTATTTTTAGCTTTAGCTTGGCTATTTCCTTGGGGGTAGTACGAAGTTGAAAAGCGATGTTGGATATTAAACTTGTGGCATAGGTCACGAAAATCCTAGTTTTTAAAAGGTGTCCCAATATCTAAGATAATGGCTTGAGGGACACCGTAGTAGCAAATTAGGTAGTTCAGGATGAACTTGGATATCTAATTTCTTGTGATATAGGTCATAGGGATGGATTCCACCCACTTTGTGAAATACTCCATGGCTGTAATGATGAACTTATGTCCACTAGATGAGGTAGGGGTAATTTTTCCAACAAGATTGAGCCCCATTCTGAAAAGGGCCATGGTGTAACAATCGGGTGGAGCTCCTAAGTTGCTGCATGAATGAGATCCCCATGCTGCTGACACTACAAACATCTTTTAACATAATTGTGAGCTTCCCTTTCCATTGTAGGCCAATAGTACCCAGTCCTCAACAATTTCTTAGCTAAGGTCATACCACTCGAATGTGAACCACACATTCCATTGTGTACCTCGATTAAAGTGGTCAAAGCTTGCTCATCGATTAGGCAATGTAAAAGGGTTCCTTCAATGCTTCTACAGTATAAGGTATCTCCTAGGATGACAAAATGGGATGACTTCTTGAAAAAGGCTCTTTTAAGGTTTGATATTATGTCAGTGGGGAGGACTCTTATTCTCAAGTAGGTGTATATATCATGATACCATGGATCACTAGGACCAACAATTTTGCACACAAACTCAGACTCCAGTACCTCAAATGTTGGTATGAGAAGCTGCTCTACAAGGAATTCCTTCTTTGGGACATTGTGTGGGACATCTAAGAGTGATCCGATCATTTCCATGACATCTGTTGGTCTGTTATTTTCTCTTGGTAGTTGCTCAAAGGTGATATCAATGAAGAACTCCTTGAGGCTTTCCACCAGTTTCTTATAGGGAGTCAACTTGTCGTCCTTTGTTTGATACTCACCATTGACCTGGTTGATTATGAGCTATGAGTCTGCATAGACTTTGAGTGCCATAATCTACCACTACACTGCAATTCTTAGCCCTATGAGAAGAGCCTCATATTCTGCAATGTTATTTGTGCACAGAAATGACAACTTGTATGATTTAGGTATGCAATCCCCTTGTGGAGTGATAAAGAAGATCCCTTCTCCTGATTTGTGTTGTGTGTAGGATCCATTAAATTACATTTTTTAGTGATTTGCTACACTTAGGTTGAAGATTGATTCGTCAGGGAACTCTGATACAAGTGGATTCTCTGAGTATATCAGTGCTTCCTCTAGTTGATCCGCAATTTCTTGTCCTTTAATGGCCTTGTGTTCCATGTACTCAATGTCGTGCTCTGTCAGGATCATAACGCATTTATTCATTCGTCCTATGATAGTTTGTTTAGAAAGCAAGTACTTGAGCAGGTCTATCTTTGCAATGAGCTTTATTTGATGTGTTAGCATGTAATGTCTGAATTTTTGAGCTGTGAACACAATTTACAAGCAAGCTTTCTCAATGGATGTGTAGTTCAGTTCATGCCCCACCATGGTCCTGTTGATGTAATAAATGGCTCTTTCTTTCCCATTTTCATCGTGTTGTGCTAGGAGAGCGCCAAGGGCCATTGTTGTTGCTGATATGTACAAAATCAAGGGTTTTCCTAGAATTGGTGGCATGAGTACTGGTGGTGTGAGAAAGTACTCCTTGATCTTGTTGAAGGCCTGATCACATTTCTTGTCCCATTTGTATGCTACCCCCTTGTGGAGTAGATGAGAGTATGGAATATCCTTGTCAGCTAGTTGCACTATGAATTAGTGGATGGACTGGAGTCTTCCTTGTAGGCCTCTTAGTTCTTTCAATGTTTTTGGCACCTCCATTTCAAGGATTGCTTTGAATTTGGCAGGTTCTACCTCTATTCCTCTCATGGATACAATGTACCCTAGGAGCTTGCCTGATTGTACCCCAAAGACACACTTTTTTGGATTTAATTAAACTTTGTACTTTTCTAGCCTATCAAAGATGGAGCTTAGAGATGGTATGTAATCTCGATGTTTCTTTGACTTGGCCAATATGTCATCCACATAATCTTCCACAATTTTGTGGATCATATCATGAAAAATTAGTGTCATGGCACTTTGATAAGTAGCTCCTACATTTTTTAGCCCAAATGGCATCATATTCCAGCAATATGTCCCCCATGGACAAGTGAAATTCATTTTGTGTTGGTCATCTTTAGCTATCATGATTTGATTGTAACCTGAGAATCCATCCATTAAGGATAGCATCTCATGTCCTATCGTCATATCCACAATCATGTCAATGTTTGGTAGAGGGAAGTTATCCTTGGGAAATGCTTTGTTTAGGTCTTTGAAGTCCATGCAGATGCAGATGCCCCTAGTGGGCTTTGAAACAGGTATATTTGAGACCCATTCTAAATAATCAATCGCTGTATGAAACCTACATCTAGGAGCTTTTGTAATTCCATTTTGACCAACAATATGATCTGGGGATGCATCTTTCTTAGGTTTTGTCTCACTAGCTTTGCTTCAGGATATACAACTAGGTGATGAACCACAACCTCTGGATCGAGGCCGAGCATGTCAGCATAGGTCCATGCAAAGTTTATCTTTCTTTATTTTAGGAATGTGGCTAGAAGTTCTTGTTCTTTTGTGAGAAGTGATTCTGCATAGAATGTTATGTGTTGCATTTTCTCTTTTCCCAGGTTGACTGGGTTGCACTTCTCTTCTATGACCATTGACTTCTCTTGATGAATGGCACTAAGAGGAAGATTGAATCCTTCATCCCTTGGTGCCTTAGATAGGTTTTCACCGTTGGATGCGTCCTTTATTTTTACTATTTTTGGGTCAAAGAGTGCCACAGTGTGGTTTTCACTCAAAGACCTAGAGATTATTCTCAAATTTTCACTTTTGCGACTAAAGGATTCAATCATTTCCCCGTAATAGACATGTGTTTCCAACATGAAGTTTAACCCAACTTTGTGATCTCCATATGGTATCATAGCCCACAATCCCATGAATTCTGAGAGTGCCTCATCATTTTCAAATGTGTTCAAAATTGGTGGTCCTTGTTGGTTGTAATCGATGAGATGGGTATAAACTAAGTTTATTTCATGGGTTTGATTGGTTGACTCAAAATATAGGGTACTAATCATGAGAAGGGAGGAATCTTCAAAAAGAAAGGCTAAGTTAGTTATAGGATCCTCATCACTACTGCACACATCATTTATGTCGAAGGTAAAGTTGTCTATGCCTCGACCTGTGGATACTAGTAATTGAAGGGTGAATACTGATAGCTGAGGGGGAGTTTTGACCTTTCTAACCAAGGAACCTTTTCCAAGTATGGTTACCTTTGGAGGGGTACATCCGAGGCCAATATTTCTCATATGCTTCTCTGGAATGAGAGGTACTAGAAGCCCATTGTCATTCTGTCCAAGTTTCTTGTTTCTATTATAGCCCATACCATGCATCATTTGTAATCCTTTGTTGCTCTCATCCATGGGAAGATCAGGTGTGGGCCTTTCATCTTGGTACAACAAGCTTGATATGTCTTTCTCATCTACTATTTCTTGACTTAGATCTCCCCAACATCTAAATCTAGAAGGGTCCGCTCAGAAGGTTTGGGATGATGTTTCAGCTGGTTGGGGTTTCTTGTGAGACCTAGGAGATTGAAGTAACTCTCCTATTATGAAAGCACTTTTCTTCATTTTATAATCCCCACACCCATTGTCTTGGATAATGACCTTGATTTTAGAGATATCAGGAATGGCGGGTGTCTTTGTCTCAGAAGTGGAGGCCAAGGTAGCTGGGTCGACATATGGAGTTGTAGGGCCTTCATCGTTCTTTGGGACTTCGGGGATTTTGTAATTTTTTTCTTCCAAATTCTTGTAGTAAGCAAAGGGCTCGGGGTCACCATGGACCATGACCTTTTGATTTTGATATGGGAATTTGACACACTGATGGAAGGTCGATGCAACAACTTGCATCCCATGAATCCATGGATGACCCAGGAGAATATTATAAGTTAAATTAAGGTCAAGAACCTAACATGTGGTTTCCATAATGGCTAGCCCTACTTGAATAGGGAGCTGAATAGTGCCCTGAGACACTCCTTCCTGATCATAATATGCTCTGATTGTTATACCTTTACCTTTTTCAATGGAGTCCTCAGAGAATCCCAAATTTTTTATCAACTTGAGAGAATAGATATTTAGACCTGTACCCCCATCCACCAAGACCCTTTTGACTTTATTTTTATGAACCAGGACTTCAAGATTGAGTGCACGATTATGAGATGGTTGGGTGGGGAAGTCCTAGTCAGAGAATGCTAGGAGATTTGGGGTGGTGATGTTTTCGACCATAGCTTGGAACTAGTCAACATCAAGATCCATGGAGATGGTGGATGAAGCCAATGCTTCCTCTAGGATTTTTCTATGTGCGGGTGATATCTTCAGCAACTCCATGATTGTGATCTAAGCGGGGGTTCTTTTTAGTTGGTCCAAGATAGTGTAGCCATTAGGAACAGATGTTGGATTTGAGGTGGATGCCCTAGGTGGATGGGATGACCATGCATTGGTAACTTTGTCGCCACATGTGGTGACTCCACAATCAACTTTGGCTCCCTTGATGCTAACAACAGTGACCCATTCATCTAGGGATGTCACAACATGATCATACACATGGTGCACATTGGCATACTTTGTCTTTGCTTTGTTATGATCTGACATCAGATTCTTGTATATCTTAAGGTCTTGATTTCTAGCTAGTTGTCCAACGTTTATGACCTTGTCATCAATGAGGTCTTGGATTAAATTTTTCAGCCTCATGCAATTGGCTGTGGTGTGCCCCTTGATTTTGTGAAAATCACAAAGATGTTTTTCATTATACCATTGTGGTTTCACTTGGGGCTCTTGATAATTCTGATAAGTGAGAATTTTGATGAGATTTTTGTTTACCAGTTTCTTCATGACTGATTCAATTGGTTCCCCAAGGGCAATGTATTTTCGCTTGGGGGGATATTTGTTTTATAAGGGTGGTCCCCCTTGATTATTCTAGTTGTTGATTTGATTATTGGGTGGTTGTTGTGATACCGCATTATCTTGCATGTTGTTTTGATTTTTGCCTTGCAGTTGTTGGTATGATTGCATGTTTTGTTTTGGAGCATTGATTATGACCTTAGCATCCACCACACCATCATTAGTGATGTTCCTTTTCTTCACCCATGTGCAAGGTTTTTCATTATAGCTAGTGGATGGGTAGTTGTCTTGATGTTCTGGATATGTGGGTGTCCCCCTTGTGTAATAAGGGATCATTCGATATTGAGTGCCTCGGGGATCAAATGGTCGTACGTGGTGATACATTGCATCTTAAGATGGAATGCCAAGGTTTTCTCAAGATTGGAAATGATGGTGCAAACTTGTTGTTCTTCTGGCATGGCCCATTTGCTCCTATTGGCCTTGGATAGCCATCTTTGCAAGAAGGAAGCGAATGATTCCTCCTTAGCTTGTTTAAGAGCAAATAGTTCCTCTAGACTGACATCCATACCTATATTGAATGCGTCTACAATCTCTTGGAACTTTTTAATTCTAGGAAGAAGGCGAGAGAGCCATTCCATGGCAGGACTAGCCAAACTTTGAGGGAGTAGCTGCATAGATAGATATCATCGTATGCAACCTCCATGCAATGTACTTGGAATTCCTTGATGTGATCTTCAGGATTTCCTATCCCACGATAATTATCAAATTTAGGGATTTCAAACCCCTTTGGGAATGGTCCCATTGCAAGGCTCCTGTCAAATGGATAGGGGCATAGATTACTTGGTGTCTTTGTTATTTTCCTTGATTGGAGATTGAGCACTTGTTGCGAGATAAATTTGATTTGTGTTGTCACATCGTGTTGCAGATTAGGTGGTGGAGCGAGGTGTTTTGAGGTGGTTGAGCTGTTTGAGTGATGGGTGGAGTGTTGGGTATGTTTGTGGGAGTTTGTTGAGAGCTTTGTTGTGCGATCAAGGCTTACTGATATTCTTGCATTTGTTGTTGCACCAACAATGCTTGTTGTTGGTCTTGTTGTTGATGTGCCAACAATGCTTGTTGTTGGGCTAATAGTTGTTGCACTTGATATTGTTGCAAGGATTTCTAATATACTTTCTACTGAGCAACTTGATACTGTTCTTGCACTTGTGCTTGTTGAGCTTGGTATTGGGCTTGAGCTTGAGCTTGAGCTTGTGCTTGTTGGGCAACTTGTGCAGCCTGGGCACCCTGTGCATCTTGTGTGACTTGTGTAACTTGAGTTGTTTGAGTTGCTTTCACAGCCTGGGCAGCTTGGGAAGCTTGTTGTTGTTGCAACAAAACTTGAGCTTGGGCAACCTGTTGTGCTTGTTGTGCTTGTTGCGCTTGTTGTGCAGCTTGCGTGTTTTGTGTTTGTTGAGCTTGGAACTGTTGAAGTGCCTTTTGATAGGCTTGCTGAGCTGCTTGCAACATGATGCTATATTGGTTGGCCACATTTGGTCTTGGCGGCGGTAGCGGAAGATTCAAAATGGTGTTCGTTGTTGTGATGCGGGGTTTCATTGTATTGATGATAGGGATTTGCGTAGTGGATGGTGTGATTGATATGTCTGGTACTTGAAAGACCAAATTTATGGATGGTGTAGTGATTGCTTGGGTTGCTTGGATGGTTTCCAC
>VDFB02088712.1:0-10969 GCA_007258455.2 Sequoia sempervirens | reverse complement strand
AAGCAATCCACACTTCATTTCACAACACTTTCTCGATTGTTGAAGGTCTAACGTTGGCACTCTACTAATTTTTCTCCTCGTGTTCCTGCGAAAATAGTGTCATCACAAGCTTGTGATCTCCCATCTCCCTTCTCACGCTCAAGGGTCTATCTTGTTGGGGAGGTTTCATATGCCCAGCGTGAAAGATAAATCGATCAAAAGGGAGAAATTAATAAAAAACATATATATATATATATATGCATATTTCACATTAGACAATTTATTCATAAAATAATATTATATTTCTACACTCATGTTACACGATTTCTTTAGGATGATATATGTATTCTACACTTTGTTAAACCTTAATCAATTTCAATTAAGCCATATAATGAAACCATGAAGATACACCTTTTTCACAAATACACGTCTTGCTAAGAGTCATTATTTACCATACAATAGAAATAGGAACACAAATGGTCAATCAAGAGATCATCGTGTGAAAGAAGAAAAAGTAAGAAGGAAATCAAAGATCACTTAGAGGAATATAGCGACTCACGTGAAACTCTCACTAGCATTAATATTTGGCCTTTTCTAAATATAAGAACGGAAAGATAATAGATGAATAGCATCAAATGCATTAAGATCAAATTCCTGCAAATAAACATCCTCCATACCCTATCTGTTTGGCTCTAGACTGCACTAATCTCTGAATGCTGCTATCAAATATGCCTGAGCATGCAAATTTCATTTACAACCTAGCATAATCTAATTAGTGAGGTAGTCACACCTTAGAAGTAACCAATCCTAATTTAAGTATAGATCAAAGTGTTCTGTTTTAAAATATATTTAATCTAGATGTTATTTATAAATCAGTAGGAAGGACTAACCATGGTAGATATAGACTATTTCTACTTCAATTTTGAATTGCATAGATATGTTAAATATTGTTAAACTGTTTATGGATACAATACTTACTTAGTTTCATCATAATGATAATTATTCTAGGAAATGATGTTAATTAGACAACCGCAACCACTATCTTTGATATAGAGTAAAATGGAGAAGAGCAATGAAGGTGATTTAACCATGGCATAGAGATTGTTGGTAATATTATTTTATCATTTTATATTTCTATGTTCATTTGTGCTTCATTGTTGGATTAGGGTCCCAGGGTTTGAGTTTTACGTATTTGATGGTTGATTCTATTGATTCATGCCTTTTCCCTTGATTCTACCCTATTCTACAGAATGACATTCTTGTTGAGATTTTCTGTAATTACAACAATACTATAAATTAGAATAGATTATTAAACTCATAAGGGAAAATATAAAAGTACACTTTTAGCTCAAAAATATTTCAAATACTTATAACCTTATTCTACATAATGAATTCCTTGTGAGATTTTTCTGTCATTACATCTATACTATAAATTGGAATAGCTTATTAGTACTATTTTATTTTACCTCAAAAAAATCTTTTAAATACCCATAACCCTATTCGACAAAATGAAATCCTTGTTGAGATTAGGGTCTTAGGGTTTGTTTTCAATATATTTGATGGTTGATACTTTTGATCGATACCTTTTTCGTTGATTCTACCCTATTCTACAAAACGAAATATTTGTTGAGATTTTCTATCATAGAATGAAATCTTTGTTATGGATTTTCTATCATAGAATGAAATCTTTGTTGAGATTTTCTATCATAGAATGAAATCTTTGTGGGCAAAGGAAAAAAAAAACATAGAGGAGAATGTGCTACGGCACAATAAACTTGATTTTTATTGCTTGCAGGAAACAGTTACATCTACCTCCTTTTATAGAGGTTTCAAAAAAATATAGAAGACTCTAGAATTTCCCTTACTCATGTTATCACCGAAATTTCTAGATGAAGAGTTTTTAATGCAGATGGTGGAAGAACAACCTAGAGTTTGACTATCGACATTTCTTTATGAAGAACTTATTGCGGACACTAGTGAAGATGGAGTATTTAATGCAAACAGTTGAAGGGGATGGAGGCGGTAGAAATTACTAGATAGTTCTAACACTCCCCCCTAATTTCTACTATCAACAACTAATTACATCAATATTTACAATGCCCAATATATTTCTCTCAAATATTCAAATTGTTCTTGTGCTAATACCTTTGTGAATATGTCTGCAAGTTGCTCATTTGATCTACAATGTTGTAGGTTGAGTTCTCCATTATTGACCAATTCTCGAATGAAGTGATATCTAGTGTCAATGTGCTTTGTCCTTTTGTGAAAAACATGATTCTTTAATAGTGCAATGGTGGACTTGTTGTCACAATAGATTGTAGTAGGCTCCTCTTGCTCATGCATTAGATCCTTCAAGATTCTTCGCATCCAAACTACTTGACATGCTGCTGATGTACCTGCTACATACTCTGCTTCTGCTGATGAGATTATCACTATTGGTTGTTTCTTTGACGCCCATGCCACAACTCCTATTCCAAGGTGAAATGCATATCTAGATGTACTCTTTCTATCATCAATACTGCCTGCAAAATCACTATCTGTGTATCCAACCAACTAAAAATTATCTGAAGTAGAATACAATATACCATGATTCATAGTTCCTACAATGTACCTTAATAACCTTTTTCCTGCTTGCCAATGTGAATTTTTTGGTGCATCCATGAATATAGAAATCAAACTAACTCCATACATTATATCTGGCCTAGTTGTTGTCAGATACATCAAACTACCAACCAATTTTCTAAATATAGTTGAATTATAATCCATTTCATTATCTTCTCTACTTAGTTTTGTTCCTATTGCCACAGGATTAGAAACTGGACTGCAATTTATCAATCTAAACCTCCTCAAAACATATTTTGCATATTTACTTTGACAAATGAAAATGCCCTTATCATTCTGTGTGACTTCAATGCCAAGAAAATATTTCATCAAACCCAAATCTGTCATCTCAAATTCCTTTTTCGTTGCTGATTTAAACATGTCAATAGAAAGAATACCTATAAAGATCAAATCATCAACATATAAGGAAACAATCAAAATTTGACCATGTTCATTGACTTTCGTGTATAGTGTAGGTTCACTAGTGCTTTTGCTAAATTCATTCTTTATCATGTATGAATCTATCCTACTATACTACACTCTTGGTGCTTGCTTTAATCCATAAAGTGCCTTCCTCAACTTGTAAATTTTGGTTTCATAACGTTTTATTTCATATCCTAGTGGCTGCTGCACATACACCTCTTCTTCTAAATACCCATTCAAGAAATCTGATTTGACATCCATTTGATAAACCTTCCAATTGTTTTGGGCTGCAATAGCCAGTACCATTCTAATAGTATCAAGTCTTGCTATGGGTGCAAATGTTTCATTATAATCAACTCCATATTCTTGTGCAAATCCCTTAGCTACTACTCTTGCCTTATATTTGTCAACTTCTCCATTTGCCTTATACTTAGTTTTATAAATGCATTTCACTCCTATGCATTCTTTATCCTTAGGTAAATCAAGTAGATCCCATGTATCATTTTTCTCAATAGATTCCATTTCATCATTCATTGCATTAATCCAATGTTCTTCCTTAATTGCATCTTCAAAATATATAGGATCTTGAGCAAACAAAGCAAAATTTGATTACAAATCTATCTTATCTCCTTGATCATAAATTTCTTGCAAACTTCTAGTTTTCTTGCTTTTAAGCCTTGGTCTTATAGGTGTAGGATTTGAGTCATTACTTACTTGTGGACTTGATGATTCTCCTTGCTCATCTTGCCTTTGTGAGTTTTCTCCTTGTTGGCTTCTTGATGGTGTTCCTCCTTGTTCTTGTTGACCTTTTTCTTCTTGTTCTCCATATGGTATTGTTCTTGTACCTACAATTGTCTTGTCTATATTGCCATCCCAAGATTCTTCTTCTTTGAATACGACATCTCTACTTACAATGACTTTCTTAGTTATAGGATTAAACAACTTATATGCCTTAGATTGCTCATCATAACCAATAAAAATGCATTTTTCACTTTTATCATCCAATTTACTCCTTGTTTCTTTAGGCACATGTGCATATGCAATATAACCAAATACTCTAAAATGAGAAACACCATGATGCTTACCACTCCATGCTTGTTGTGGAATCATGTCCCTCACAATCTTTGTTGGACTCCTATTTAAGATATAAATTGCACAAGCAACTGCTTCAGCCCTATACTCATTAGGTAGATTCTTACCTTTCAACATGCTCCTTGCCATCTCCATTATTGTTCGATTCTTCCTTTCTATGGCACCATTCTACTGGGGCGTGTAACTTGTAGTGAATTGCATCTTTATTCCATGATACCTGCAATAATTCAAAAACTCATTTGACTTGTATTCTCCTCCTCTATCTGATCTCAATACCTTGATGGATAGGCCACTCTGTTTCTCAACCAATGCCTTGAATTCCTTGAACTTACCAAATGTTTCAGATTTGTATTTAAGAAAATAAACCCATGCTTTTCTACTAAAGTCATCAATGAATGTTAGAAAATAAACGCTCCCCCTTTTAATGATGGGGTTTGCATTGGTCCACATAAATCTGTATGGACAATTTCTAAAGGTGCCCAAGCTCTATATGACATTTATTTTGGAAAACTCTCTCTGTGTTGCTTAGCCAAAATACAACTTTCACATGTACTCAATGGTGCTTCAATGGAGGGTAAACCTCTTACCATATTCTTCCTTTGCAACAAACATAATCCTTTGAAGTTTAGATGGCCATACCTTAAATGCCATTTCCATGCTTGATCTTGACTTGATGCCTTGAAACTTGCTCCAATCTCCTCCATCATTTCACTTTTTATGAGAAGTGGGAACATTCTGTTGTTTGTCATTTCAATCTTGGCAATCACCATGTTACTAGGAGAAATATCAAATATAGTGCACACATTGTTTTCAAAAGCAACTCTATAGCCCTTTTGGGTGAGTTGTCTCACACTTATGAGATTATGCTTCAAACTGGGTACAAAATAAACATCAGGAATAGTTTTTTTACCAAGTTTTGTTATTACATTAATTTCACCTTTTCCCATGACTTCCACTATGTTATCATTACCCAATTTAATTTCTAATTTAATTGAAGTATCCAAATTCTCAAACAACTCTTTATTTCCAGTCATATGATTACTACAAGCACTATCAAGAAACCAAATGTTACTCATACTTTTTTGAGCTACATTACAAGTAATAAACAATGTCTCAGAACTACTCTCAGAGAAATTTGCATCTTGTTTTCCCATATCTGCTTGTTTCTTTCGATATTCATTTGCCAAGTGACCATACTTCTTGCAATAATAACATTGAACATTAGACTTATCATACCTTTGTGGTGCCTGATTGTTATTGCATCCTCTCGAGTTGAAACTTTGATTTCTCCTTCCTCCTGGATCTGGACTCCTCCTTTCTTCTCTTTGGTAATTATATCTTCCTCTTCCTCTTCCTCTAAATCTAGGATTTCCTCTTCCTCTGCCTCTGCCAAATGTCATTTGTGTTTTGAATGCATTCTCCAATGAGGTATTGTCATTTCTTTTCAACCTGTCTTCATAATTTTTCAAAGAACCAACCAACTCATCCATAGAATATGTAATCAAATCCTTAGATTCCTCAATTACCACAACAATTGCATCAAATTTTCTAGGCAAACTTCTTAAAAAAATTTCTACAACCTTTTGATCTATTAGCTCATCACCATTTTTCCTTATTTGATTAACCTAATTTGTAACACGATAAGTGAATTGGTCTATTGATTCAGAATCTTTCATTTGCAAATTTTCAAATTCTCTTCTAAGTGCTTGTAGTTTGACAATTTTTACCTTACTAGTACCTTGATATGTTGTCTCTAGAATGTGCCATGCTTGCTTGGCTGTAATGGCTGGTTTAATCCTTCCAATAACTGAATCATCCAATGCTTGTCCAATTATCTACAAAGCCCTTCTATTCTTTTGCCTATTTTCATCAAGCTTTTTCTTTTCATCAGCACTTAAAGTAGATTCATCTTGTGGTTCAGTATAACCATTTAAAACTATGTCTGATAACTCATATGAATCAAATGTTAATTTCATTCTAAAAGCCCAATTATCATAATTCTTGCCAAAAAATATTGGAATCATAGGTTGTTGATACATGCCTAATGCCATTTTTTTTTTTAACAAAATACAATCTTTTTCAAAAAATACTTCAAACCCCAACTATAGTAACACAAATTTTCTATCACAATCCTTTTTGTAATAATGCGAACAAAAAACCTTCATAAATTCTTAAGCTAATGCTCATATCATTACCTCTGTTCACCTTTTACAACGATTTTGTAGTTTCTTCATAAAACAACAATCTCCCTTTCTTTGCTATAGACAGTGATTGGCTTAACTCCTCTTAAGGCTGCAGCCTTTATAAATCTTCAGTATTCAGCTTCAGACAGCAATCCTCTTCTTTTGACTTCTGCACAACAATCTTTGCACTCCACAATATTCCTGGCTCTCCCAACGACCTGCTCTGATACCACTATGATGTGGGCAGAGGCAAAACAGAACATAGAAGAGAATGTGCTACGGCACAATAAACTTGATTTTTATTGCTTGCAGGAAACGTTTACATCTACCTCCTTTTATAGAGGTTTCAGAAAAATACAGAAGACTCTGGAATTTCCCTTACTCGCGTTATCACTGAAATTTCTAGATGAAGAGTTTTTAATGCAGACGGTGGAAGAACAACCTAGACTTTGACTATCGACATTTCTAGATGAAGAACTTATTGCGGACGCTGGTGAAGATGGAGAATTTAATGCAAACAATTGAAGCGGATGGAGGTAGTAGAAATTACTAGATAGTTCTAACACTTGGAGGTCCTTGCTTGTAACGAATATTTTAAATAATTCATTGATTAGGGACTTCCCTTTGTATTATTACTGTAAACCTTTGTGCATATTAATAAATTTAATCATAAATGCAACTTTGATGCAGTTTACCCAACATTACCTATTGGAAGTATTGTTACTGGCTGTGTTGATGGAAAATTTGAGCATGGTTACCTAGTCAATGTGACAGTTGGGACAGAGAGAATGAGGGGTGTTTTGTACAATGTTCCTCCCAGCACTTTACCACAACATGCAATTGTATCTCTCTTTATGAATAGCGTGGGTAATGAGCTCAAAGCCTCTGTCACGGAACATCAGACTGAACGTAGGCGGAAAAAGAAACCAATGATTAGGAAGGATCCTAATGCACCAAGAGGGAACAGAACTGGCTATGAGAATGAAAAACTTCTATGTAAATGACAAAATTAGTGTTTTACTTATAACCATATATACAAAATGTTTATATTGAGTTTATATTAATTTGTTTTTTATGGCAGCCTTATCAAGAGCGTGGTATACAAGAAAAAGAGCGCTATAGAAAAGAGATCTGTGAATACTTGCGACTTCAGGCTCAGAGTGTTGTGGTTGAAACCAGCAGTTCTCCCAGTAGTCAAATTAGTACAACTTGAATATTTAATGCAATCTGTGGCTCCATGAGCATGTATTATTCCTGACTGTTGAAGCATTTTGTTTTGCTCGAACTTTGATTATTAATTGTCTGGCTAAATAGTAGTTTAACATCCATGCCTTTATAGACAGTAATATTACAATTGGTATACTGTAAGCTTTGGTCCGTTTTAGTGCAACCCTTATTTTTCAGAAGTATAATCTATAAACAAGCGTACTTTTCATAGGAAAAAATAATTGTACTCCACCTATATTGGACTCCACTGGCTTTCTTGTTTAGCTTATCATTGTGTGCTTACCACACGATTTAAGGTTTGGGTTGAACTAGTTGTTTCAATTAATATAAAGTATGTATCTTATTGCAATAAAGAACTAGAGGCAATTTGCAGAAACTTCCATTTGTTTAGCTCTTTTTCCCTGTATTGTCACTCTTTTTTAGTATTCAGTTGTACTCGAGTGTTAATATTTTCTAGGAAACTATGCAAAGCATTTAATGACAATATAACAGAAATTTATAGTTGATTAAGGGATCGTGTTAAAAATATATACTGGGGCTCACTGATAGAGATAATGTATGTTCTCATGGTTTGACAATGGTATAAACTTCTCAAAACTCTGTGTAATGCTATGCTGTTTCAAGTTGTCTTGAATTGACAAAATCTTTGGGGATTATTAAATCACTGCAAGTTATAATAATCTAAATTCAAAGTAGATGAGGAGAACTACAAAGTACACTAGAATAGCAAGATTGTGGCACTTTATTTTAGTGCTCTTACAAGACTAGAAGAGGAGAACTACAACAACCATGATGTAAAACTGAAAAATTATGATGAAGAAGCCAACCAAAAGTACACTAAAGTAGATGACCATGAAAAGAGCTCTCCAAGTGGATGTCAGTAGGAACAAATGGCCCCATTTGACTGTCGTTTAGACGAGTGAACGATGCAATACAAGGCTTGATTGGTAGGAAAAAAAATTCTGATGTTTGCTTATTGAAATGCAATTTGTTTTTAATAAAAGTTTATTTAAAAGTTTAATTTAAAATATTTACTATTACAAATAATAAAGAAAATTAAAAAAAGATTAAAAAATAAAAAATGGGGCCTATGGGGTTAGGAAGGGCGTTGCCCCTTGCAACGACTAGTGGTCATGCAGGTGAGAGATGTCCCTGTCACAGTTGGTAGCAATTATGCACGCCGTAGGCTGATAGTACCTACGTATCGCAAGTTTGCAAAAATTACATTTCTTTTATTTAAAAATTTTGATTTATAAATAAATACTACATTTTTGTTTTCAAATTTTATTTAAAAAAATGGAATTCCAAAAAAAAATATTTTTTTAATAAAAATTCCTACCTATGTAGGTAGGTTCGTACAACCCACCTGCTAATTTTTTTGCCTCTAAGAGAAATGTTTTCCAAATTCAATGATTTGGTAGTCAATCTTTGGGTTTTTGACCCTTTTGGATGCAATGGGGATGTCCTTTTTCGCTGAAATGATAAGAAAATATGGCTACCTCCTAGATTTGGCATCCACCTTCAATCTTCAAACCCTTGCAGATTTTCCTCGAATGTCCAACTGGGACGGAACAAAAGGAAAATCTGACTTTCTCAGACAATTTGAACATAATAATGAGCTAAGATCTGACACAAAAAGCTCCCAAAATGCTCCTACAATATAAAGCCAAAGAGAAACCCCCAAAATCTAGTATTTCTATCACACCTTTCTAATTCTCTAGATTATCCAAAGATACAAGAGAAGAGCATACTCAATGTTTCAAGAAAATACAAGATTGCACTCAAGATCTCAAAAAAGACTAACCAAAGGCACTCAACTTGCTTTGCTACCATGTAAGATTTGGCTATGCAGATAGCCACCCAAGATATAAAGGCCTATGAAAAGCACAAATATTTAGAAGATCTATATGACAAGAATAAATTGTATTCTTATCAATGAATGCAAAAACAATCAATGTACAATGTAGTAGAGACCCCTTGGCTATATAGACAAGGTGAGATGCAAGATGTCATAAGATTATGACAAGTGCCTTAATCTCATGACATGAGATGACTTGACACAACTACCTAGGTCGCATGTGTTAGTTGTCAAAAGATAAGATAGCAATTAACGACAACTAACACCTTCAAGAAAAAATATTAGAACCTAAGTAAACATAACATGTGAATATGTCCCCTAATTCCCTAGTAAATGAAATAACTAGGTACAAGAAATTTATTCACACCAACACAATTCAAGGTTTAATTACCAATCTAGGGTTTGAACAAGGGAAACCCTTATCCACAAAAAACAAACAATTTTTCCCCTCTTTGTGAATGTGTAGGTTTTCAAAGTTGTAAATTTGTAGAAAAAGTTGTCATATTTATTGTCAATCCACAAAATCTCACCTATAGACATTTTGATTGTCCATTATTAAAACCTGGACAATTTGTCTCCTCTTTTTACACTACAATCTTGTTTGTTGAACAACTACTGTAATGAAATTAGAACCTTCATAATGGTATTTTCTTCAAACTATAGCACTTCATGGCTTCCATACATATTTTCAATTGTATTACTTTTCTTTGAAGCTTGAGGACTTTCAAAAATAAAAATTTAAAAAGTACCATTTCCCTCAAGGAAAGAAATGATATGTTTGTCATGATTGAAGACCTACCAATTTTTATCATTCTAGCACACTTGGTCTATAAATAAGATCAACAAAATATACATCCATTTCAAAAATGGGATATGTAATTAGAAGAGAAGCAAACACTACCAAAAAATCCATTTTAGAATTTTCTTTTCTCGAGGATAACATGCATTAAGAGAAGGCATCAAATCCTTTAGTTTCATCCCACTTTATTTTGGTAATTTATTAGTCTTTTATTCTTTTCTTGAAATTGATTCCTAACTTGGTTGACCACTAATTCTACATTAGTAGTTACCTTGAGCTACTTGAATCCCTTTTCTTGGAGAAACTACAAACCAAAAACCAAGGCTTCATACTCAGTCATGTTATTAGTAGCCTCAAAGGCTAATTTATAGGCTTTAGAAAAAAATTCTCCTATAGGGGATATAAGCACTCTCCCTGCTCTCAAATTGAAATAACATGGGGTTTCATAAAATCACATCATCCAAATTTTAGCAGATATATTAGGGGTGAGAAACTTAGGTATTTCTTCTCCTTTGAAAGTGAGCATATAGGTACCAACACTAGTTCTAACATATAAAATCTTTTATCTTTGACGATTCAATTTCAAAATAATGTATTTCGCCTTGGGCTTAAGATTAAGATGAACTTACTTGTCACCAAGAGGTATCAAGGTGTGAGACCAATTGAATTGGATTGATACACCTAGGTCTATGCAAAATCTTTTTTCTTAACAACATAGCATAACTTGTTAGAATATTAGCCACCAAAATGTTGAGCTTCAATTTATTTTGTGGATAAACTACCAATGCAACTTGTGCATCTTTGATT